>WNWU01013631.1:468760-540816 GCA_012654045.1 Ptyas mucosa | reverse complement strand
CTTAGAAAGGATGGAAGGCTGAGTCAACCTTGAGCCTGGTGGGATTTGAACTTGCAGTAATTGCAAGCAGCTGATCTTAATAACAGTGAATTAGTCCACTTTCTTAGTAGTTGTTCGAACACAAGTACAGTTTAAATCAGTCTTTTCTGAACAAGGGCTGTTAATTTAATTTCATTAACAGCCAACAAGAATCCAAAGGATAATAACTTAATTCTGAGGCACAGTATTTCAGATAACCATAATCTTACTGTTGGCAGAATGCCCAGAAGCAATTTGCAGAAAAACTGACAAGAGATAAACAAGAGCCAAATCAAACATTTCTGGAATCAAGATGCGAAGGAACATGAATGAAGTTGTTTTCTGCAAATTGCATCAGTCATTATCCTTCCTTAAATAGGCTAAGGGAGTGGCCAATTAGCCCCAAGCCTTACTCTTGAGGAGCCCTTCTCCTGAGGAGCCACTCCTGCCTTTAACAGCTCTGTGCACTCGTGCATCGAGAAGAGGCTCCTCCTCTTCTTCCTCTTCACTTATGGGAGCTTCTGGAGGTTCGGAAGGCCCTGGCTGAATCTCCGCCTCTGGCACTACATCTTCTCCAGCCTCCTCATTGTCTGACTCGAGTGCCAGCTGCACAGGCTACTGGTGCAACACTACACCAGCCTCCTCGCTGTCGGAATCAGCTACTAACTGCACAGGCCGCTGACAGGCCACAACATTTTGATAGATAATGTCAAATTGGCTATTCCTGCTAGCTTGGTGTCATCTGCAAATTTGATGAGTTCCCCATTTATCCCCTTATCCAAATCATTGATGAATATGTTGAAGAGTACTGGGCCTAAAACAGAGCCCTGGGGTACCCCAGTGCATACCTCCCTCCATGTAGATGCAGTTCCATTGAGGACTACATGTTGAGTGTGGTTAGTCAGCCAGTTATGAATTCATCTGGTAGTGATGCTGTCTAACCCACTTTTTCTATTTTATCAAGTAGTAGGTTATGGTCTACTTTGTCAAATGCCTTACTGAAGTCCAAGTAAATTATATTGATAGCATTCCTCTGATCCATTAATTTTTGTCACTTTGTCAAAGAATGAAATAAGATTAGTCTGGCATGATCTGTTTTTGACAAACCCACGTTGGCTTTTGGTTATTACTGTGTTTGCTTCTAGGTGTTCATTGATTCATTGCTTGATTATTTTTTCCAGAATCTCCCCTGGTATTGAGGTTAGGCTGATGGGTCTATAGTTTCCTGGATCTATGTTTTTCCTTTTTTGAATATGGGAACTACATCAGCTCTTTTCCAGTCCTCTGGCAGTTCCCCGATGCTCCAGGATCTTTGAAAGATGGTTCAGTAGTTCTGAAATCACATCTGCCAGTTCCTTAAGAACCTTGGGATGTAATCCATCTGGTCCTGGTGATTTGAACTCGTCTAGGGTAGACAGGTGCTCATTTACCATTTTCTTCCCTATTTTAACTTGTGTTCCTAATCTGTTTTTTGTGGTGCTGTTTTTGATAGGTTGGACTGTTTCTTTCCCTTTGTGTAAAGACAGATGCAAAAAAAATGAGTTAAGTAGTTCTGCTTTCTCCCTATTGCTTGTCACCTTCTTGCCACTTTCCCCCAGCAATGGACCAATTGTTTCCTTGACTATGTTTTGTTTTTAACATATTGGAAGAAGCTTTTTTTGTTATTTTTTACTTTTATTGCAAGCCTTTGTTTGTTATGAGCCTTAGCTTTCCTCATTTCATCTTTGCCAGGCTCAGGCTATTTGCTGATATTCTGCCTTAGTTATGTGCCCCTCTTTCCACTTTTTATACTTGTCCTTTTTGTCATTCAATTTGTCAGAAAGTTCTTTATGCAGCCATGCTGGTTTCTTTTGAGAGCTGTTATTTTTCTTCTTCAGTGGTATTGTGCTAGACTGGGCTTTTATAATCTCACTTTTCAAAATTTCCCAAGCTTCTTAAGTTGCTTTCCCCTTGAGGATTCTTATCCATGGAACCCTTCCCAAGCTCTCTCTAAGTTTATTGAAATTAGCTCTCTTTAAGTCTAAGACTCTAGTTTGACTTTGTTCTATTGCTTGTGCTTGCATTATGTTGAATTCCAATATTGCATGATCACTCCCCTCCCCCCCCAAGGTTCCTGTAGCTTCAACACCTTCTATCATTTCATCTTTGTTAGTGAGAATTAAGTCCAATATGGCCAATCCCCTTGTTCCCTTCTCTACGTTTTGGAAAACAAAGTTGTCTGTTAGGTTTGTTAGGAACCTATTGGATCTTCCACTTGTTGCAGAGTTTGTCTCCCAGTTGATGTCAGGGTAGTTAAAATCTCCCATTACTGTAGTATGATAACTACATACCTTAGTTATCTGACTAGCAAAAAGTTCATCTATTTCCTCTGTTTGGTTGGGTGGCCTATAGTATACACCTATGGCAATGTCATCCCCCCCCCCCTTTTACATTGATCTAAATGCATTCCAGGCAGTTTTCATCATTGTTGTGCTCTATTTCTGTAGAGATGTAGTTATTTCTTATATATAGTGCAACTCCATCTCCTCTTTTATTTGGTCTATTTCTTTTAAATAATTTAAATCCCTCTAGCTGTACATTCCATTTGTGGGTTTCATCCCACCAAGACCTTCCAAGTCCCTTCCAGCTCTGTTATACTGTTATTCTGATTCTTTTTTTGTGTCTCTAACTGAATAATTTTGTCTTGGCTAAAACTTTTATTGTGGCTATTTAAAATTTAAAATGTTATAAAATTACAACCAAATATGGGGCATATTAAAACAAAACACACTAAAATAAGTATTAAAATAATTCAAAATTAGCATGAAAAATAAAGATAAATGTTCAGTCTAACATAATACTGAGCTTCATTTATAAGCGGGAAGGGCTCTGCATAGCAGAAACTAGAATCTAATCTAAAGTTGAATTAGCAGCTCCAGATGTTAGAATAGAAATAGAAGTAATAATATGTCAAAGAAAACACAAAAGAACACATTCCAATTCAATTTTATCTAACCTATTACCTAGGGCAGAAGTGAACTTGTAATGATGCAACAGGGAGCTACTTGAATGACTATTTAGCCTGCCTTGCACACAGTGCTATAGAGAAGATTGTTCTCCATCTAGTCATGACCTGAATCCAATTTATTTGGCTTCTGGATATAGAATGAGAGTAGAATATTTTGTTCCCAGTAGCAAAATATAATAGATAGAGAAGAGCTGCTGAAAATTGCCTTAACAGTCCTGGCAATTTTTCAGTATTCCTCTCAATAGTTTTTCCACAATGAGGAGATGCCTTTAAAAAGGGAAACCATCTAATCTAGGTGCCCAAGTATTAAAACAGATTATAAATTTGGAATATAGAGGATACAACAACATTTGATTTTGTAAGATAACAGAATTATTATGAACTAATTGTCTCTCTATACTATTCTGGATAATGGAAAATATTTAATATTTAATTGATGCAGCCCTTGGATGAAATATGAACCTTTTAAAAAATGGCGACTTCTTCCTGAAGCCAGAAAAAAAATATCCTTATCCCTAAGCATATGTAAGATCTGCAGTATACCTCCAAGTACTTCATTAGAAAAATAAATGATGCTGCAATCACTAGCCTCAATTAGGCAACAGAGCTGGTTGCTACACAAAATGTTTCACATAAGCCTCTCTAGAGGAAAAGACTGAAGAGAAAAAACAAAACAAAGCTCTACATATTTCTGCTAGAGAAAATGCACTATTATCTTCAGTTTTGTTTAAGATAGGATTGGCCCAAGACATTTTGCTGTTTTAAGGAACAAACTGGGCCCCTCTGATAATTCCACGTAAACAGGTCAGCTTGATTGAGAGCTGACAGTTCTGATAATTTGATAGGTCCTTTATCATGCTGAAGAGAGCAGGCTAATTTAGGAATTATAAGGCAGATTGTGAGATACAGAGGCATGGGAAAATCTTAAAAAGCCAAGATGGCAGCCAAAATAGTGCAATGGAAGCTATTTTGTTGTCTTTTCCACCCCTCCCCCAGATGCCCCTGGTATTATACTACATATAAGGCTCTTTCCCTCCCTCATTCCCATCCTCACTCTCCAAAACAAGATGTGATAGATTCAGAAAGAATGGCTGGGGAATTATAAATGCTTCCCCTAGCATTTATTTCCTGATATAGTTATTTTATAACTCAAATGTCAGGGTTCTAAGAAATGACCCCATTTCAAAACAGAAGTCTGAGGCAGTTCTCAAGGAACAGGTTTTATTTTGGAGACATCATCTTGGCATCAACTGGTGGAAAGCCAACTCTGAGCTTTCCCAGAAGGGGTGGTATTTACTTACCTTCACTACCGGTTTGCAAATGGGAGTGCACACGCCACCTCCGTGCATGCGCAGGACCTTCTGTGTATGTGCAGAGTGTCAAAAACGGGATGTGTTGCTGTCTGGGCAGGTGGGCGGAGCCTCCCACAGCCGCCGCTACTGGTTTGCCCGAACTGGATAGAACCAGTTGAATACCACCACTGTTTCCCGGGATTTCACTTCCTCACAAAACAATAAATTACATTATCCAATCCAGGCACTGGCTGGTTACCTGGCAACTTCTTCCTCCACCTCTAGCCAGTTGTGGTTGGAATGTCCTTGACCTAGGAATGAACTAGTTTGTTTTAGTTACAACCCCTCTCCCCTCAGCTCCAAGCTTTCTCAAGCCTGAAGCAAAGTGAAAGAACTCCTAATACAACCACAGAAGCGAAAAAGGAAAACCCCCATAGCCAGAACAGCTTCAGAGTTGACAGACTGCTCCCCTTCCAGTGGTGGGTTCCTTCCGGTTTGGCCCGGTTCTGCCGAGCCGGTAGCGGTGATGATATGACATCACCGAACTGGTTCTGCCTCTCCCGGCCCCCCTGCCTCCCGTATTATTCTTACCTTTTATTTGGCCCCACCCGCAATCTATTGCTGCCTCCTGAGTCCCAGCTGATGGCTAGAGGGAAAAAAACTGTTTAAACTCTTGCCGTGGGGCTTCAAACAGCTGATCAGTGTTAAAAGAAAACAAATGAGTAGACCGATGCCTGCAAAAATAAATGGGTAGACCAATGCCTGCAAAAATAAATGGGTAGACCAATGCCTGCAAAAATAAATGGGTAGACCAGTGCCTGCAAAAATACATGAGTAGACCAGTGCCTGCAAAAATAAATGGGTGGACCAGTGCCTGCAAAAATACATGAGTAGATCAGTGCCTGCAAAAATAAATGGGTAGATCGGTACAGTTCTGCAAACAGTTAAAAGCCTGGTAGACCAGTACCTCTGCTAAATCCTAAATAATTGTCATGACCATCAAGCCACGCCCACAAAATAAGCCACGGCCACAGGACCAGTAGTAAAAAAATTTAGAACCCACCCCTTCCCCCTTCATAGGAAAGAACCTTCCTGCAAAAGGAGACAGAGCATGGTGGGGTTAGTTGAGCATTTCCTTAACCCCCTCCTCTCTCCCCCAGGAGGACCCTTCAGTTTTTGGGGGTACTTGACATGGAATTGCTTTACTAGTTTATCTGCATTCACTTTCCAACTTTTCACCCAGGTGGCCTCTGCAATGGGGTAGCCCTTGTAATGCACCAAATACTGTAACTGACCCCTATATACCTTCAAGTCTAAGATCTTCTTTACAGGTCTGAAAAGCTATCAATTCTATTAATAGGTGAGGTTTATCAAAGCTCCAGTTCTATCTATATGTACCTATAAGATCCAAACTATACATTTTTAAAAATAAATCTATTGTCTTGTTCAATAATAAAAGATTTCTGGGCAATTTCTTATTTTAAAAGACTATAAAATATAAAACAATAATATTATCTAAAACATTACTAAACAAAAATAGGAGTTTCTTGCAATAAAATATGCTTGGAGTTGAGTATAAAAAAGTTTAACTGTAATACATATGTAATTGTTATTATATACATTATGTTCAATGCACTATATAAGTGCACTATACGTTCAATGCACCACATAAATCCTTAAAGTTACATTTCTCAAAAAAAAATCTAGATTATTATTATTATTATTATTTTGAATTTATATACCGCCCTGCTCCCTGGGGACTCAGGGCGGTGTACAGCCAAGTAAAAACACATAATACAAACATTAAGAACAATTAAAAGGAATATCTCAGTTGGCCAAAATTTAAAAAGGCAAACCAATTTAAAATCATCTAAAAGGATTTGTTAGGCCAGCCCGGCTTGTTGGAAAAGGAAAGTTTTAAGGGCACGGTGGAAGGCACGGAGGTCTTGGATTCTCCTTATCTCTGGGGGCAGCTGGTTCCAGAGGGTAGGAGCCCCCACAGAGAAGGCCCTCCCCCTGGGGGTTACCAGCTAAGATAAGGGTTGAGTTATCTTGTAAAGCAATTTTTAACATAGGCCCACAATTTAAAAAATAAATAAATAAGCCCATATCGTTACAATTCATTATCACTTTCTCAGTTGCCTCTTTTTGATAGTTACATGTCGAGGGGCAGAACTTGTAGATTTAATGCAGAGTCCCTCTAACCCTCCTACTTAATTTGAATATTTGACTAATCATACTCAACCTCTAAGAAGAGTAAATGTAAAATAATTGGGGACTCTATCCCAAATTTGTAATTATTTATTTCCATCATAGTAATAAATGTTATATGAAATGCTATAATAAATCAGCAGAGAGATAAAATGAAGTATCTAATAACAGTTGTTTTGTTGCTTTCCATATAAATATTTGCAGTTTTACAGATAAACTGAATATGGTTGAATTCCAAGTTGCTATGTATATCACTTATCACATAATGAGGTTACCATCTTCAAGATTGCTTTAATGCACCAATATGCACTCTATGGAAATAATTTATTTCATTATAACATCCTTTGTAATGGACTGCAGTCAGCAGTAATGCTTCTGGAGTCTGATTGAAAAATGAATACTGTCTTATTGGCAGGCTTACAGTTCAACAAAATAACCTCCAAAGTGATTGTTCATTGCTTTTCTCTCAAATTAAAATATCCCCATTTTCAAAAGAAATGTATCCTCTTGATATAAACTCAATGAAAGTATGAAATATCAACCTTCCCTTTGATGTCTTCCAAATGTTGGCTATATTGGCTGAGTTGGAAATTACACCCTTGAAAGCATCAGGTTATATACTACATTATCTTGAATAGTGACTATTCTGAATTTAATACAGGTTGTCCTTGAGTTATGACCACAACTGAGCCCAAAATTTATGTTGCAAAGTTAAAAATTTGTTAAGTGAGATTGCATCATTTTATGAGTTTTCTTGCCACAGTTGTTAAATGAATTGTTGCATTTGTTAAATTAATAACATGGTGTTAGATGAATTTGGCTTCTCCATTGATTTTGCTTGTCAGAAGGTCACAAAAGCTGATCACAAGACCCTAGGACACTGTAACCATCATAAATATGAACCAGTTTTCAAGCATCTGAATTTTGTTTATGTGACAGCGGATTACTGCAAAAGTCGTGTGAAAAATGGTCATAAGCCACTTTTTTCAATGCCGTTGTAACTTTGAACAGTTACTAAATTAATTGTTGTAAGTCGAAGACTACCTGGACAATATTCCATACCCAAGGAAAAACAGACACAGCAAATTATTCTTAGAGGGCTTACCCAATACATCTTGCTTACTACAGTATGAATAGCAGCTATAAAATATATGTGATCCTGGCATCCCCTTTATCTCATTCCATTTGTGAATTTGGAGTTTGTGCAAAGTGAGATTTAGGTTTTCTGGTATGGGAATAGTGTTTTCCTTCTTATGCCAGAACAAGGCCTCTTATGAGGACAACCTAGGACACATGAAGGAGAAGCCTTAGTTTGGCTTGAGATCAATTGAGGTCTGGCTTCTGCAGCTGTCTTATGTAGGGCATTTTATATCAAACTTTGAATCTAGGGTGCCTGTTGCCTCAGAGCAACAGTGTATTTCATATATACACAAACCAAAACCATTTTCTTAGATTAAAGTCTTAACTCTTCCATAACAGCATAAAACTGGACAATCACTAGATAGTTGCAAAGAGATACAGAGAATTCTCTTTGCTGACATCTAGTGTTTAATAGTTCAATAACCTTTGATGAAAAAAAATCGATTGGATGATATGCTGAGATCATATGGGTACTGCCTGAATGAACATGTGTCCTTAGTGGCAAATTTTCCAATGGTTTGAAGATGATGAGGATTAGATTTTAAGCCAGGAAGACCACTAATTATAACCCTTTTTGTTCCAGATGGTAGAAGCTGTATTGACAACTTTATTCTGGATGTGCATTGTGTACATATTATGAAGGCTGATGAATTTAGTAGACATTGTTTTCTCCTGTTCCTGTTCCTCCTCCAGGAAAAAAAATAGCAAAACCAATGATTATTTTTAAATTGTTGAAAGTTTTCCATTCTAATTCCTAATTAGAAATTGTATATGTTCACAACATAAATAAGTGACTGTCTTTCACTGGAGAAACACAAACCTGAAGTTTTGTGGTTTAAATGGTCAAATTGCACATTTCTAGAATCACAATTTACAGTCCCAACCCAGGTATCTTTTGTAAACCTGAGAGCCTTCAGTGCATATGGAACTCCAAACGTGCAAAATTTGATCTGTTCAGTTATATGTTTATAAATCTGCAAGTACAATAATTGTCATGAAAATACTATAGTAAATATGCATCTCTGAACTCTGACTATATTGTATGCTATTTATTACAAGCAAGGTACAAACATGTTTTTATGATGTATTATGTTAGAGTCATATGTCAGACTCTTGCAAAGCACAGTGGCCATTTAAAGGCAATTCAAAGTGTTGGTCATCACCTTTAAAGCTCTACATCAGGGCTGTCAAACTCATGGAGTGATGTTTTAGGACTTTTCTCCCTTTCACTAAATCGGGTGTGGCCAGCATGAGACACATCCGGCCCTTGGGAACAGTGGTGAAATTCTCTGCAGATTGCCACTAGTTCACTGCCTACACATGTGCAGTGTCTGGCAAACATGCACTGTGTGCATGTATGTACAGTGCATGCCAAAAGCACACTGCACATGCATACATGCACAGTACATGCCAAAAGCACACTGCATGCGCATGCGCAGTGTGTGCCACACGCATGCTTCATGCTGAAAAATGAGGCTTGGGAAGGTAAGTAGAACAGTGAGGGGGGGAACAGCTGTGCTGTGAGATTTAGCTTCGCTAGAAAGCAGGATTTTCTGCTTTCTAGCAAATATGAACCGTGTGGCACAGCGTGATCATTGGAAATACCGGTTTGGATGAACTGGTAGCTTTTTTTTACTACCGGTTCGCCTGAACTGATGCGAACTGGTAGCATTTCACCCCTGCTTGGGGAGTTTGACAGCCCTGCTCTACATAGTATGGGTCCAGGCTACTTCAGGAACCATCTTAGCTCAATGAGACTGGCCCACACCACCCATGCCAGCAGAGGGAGCATGCTGCAGATCCCATCAGCTAAGAAATTTTGGCTGGTGGGCTTCAGAAGAAAAGCCTTCTCTGCTATGGCTCCTGCCCTCTGGAATACCTTTCCCCACCTGAGGTAAAATTGGCTCCCAGCCTCCTGACTTTTCAAAAGAGTCTCAAGATCTGACTCTGCCTGATGGCTTGGGGACTCAATGGGAGAACTTCATACTGGAGGTGATTGATTGATTAAAACCTAATCCCACCTCTATACTCTCTGTGTATCCAGTTCCCGTCTTTCCCATCTGGTTTTAATGGTTTGTAATTGTCAATGATTTTATCTACTGTGTATCATGACCTTTAGTTTTAAAGACTTTTTTGCTTTAATGTTTTATGTTGTAAGCCACCCATAGTTTTTGGATATGACATGAGTGGCAAGTAAGTTTTCCATATAAATAAATAAATAGCCCTGTAAATAATTATTGACTGTAGCATTTCTGTGATTGTGTAGCATAGCTTCTTTGGCCATGATTAGACAGAACATTCCTTTAAGATTTATTGGCATTAGCTATGTAAGCTTGTTACAACATGATCTTCATGGAGTGCTAAAAACTTGTTTTACTGCACTAAATTGCTTTTAAGGAACCAAATTCCTAAATTAAACATACAAAGGTTGGGTTTTCACTCTATGCTAGTGAAGTCATAGTTTTTTTAAACAGTGATACATCCAAACATAATTGCTAAGTAACCACAATACATCAAGTTATAACATAAAGGTGGTGTAATGGAATGTAGGAATGGCATTGGGAAAAGAGGAAACAATCAGACAAACAAGAGAGGCAAGAACCCTCAGAGTCAGAGAAAGAAACTTAGGAAGGACTCACCCTAACAGATCAGGCAATTAAAAATGGCAGCAGGAAGTTTGTACCTTAAGTCTTGTAAAATTCATATCAGCCCTCCCAGATAAGCCAGACAGGAAACATTACAAGATGAACTAATTCTGCTTTATTGTAAGGCAACATTGACAGACTGTTGCAAGGGCAGGTCCTTCTTAAATCATCACTAGCAAATTATTGAGTTGACATCACACTATCAGAGCAAGTGGAAAATGTTAATTGCTAAATTGAATCATTGACTTCATATTCTTAAACATGTTCAAATAGTATTTGCAGATTTTAGATTAAAGCTGATTCATCAAAAATTCAACTGAGTATATTGTACACCCAGGAGAATATATCTGAAAAGATGGACATCAGAGTTTATTTGAGATATCTTTATTGACTCATATGTATGATAAGATCCTGCAGATTTTTGACATTTTGTTGGAGACAGTATTTTAATATATATTAAAAATTTATCAGGAAATATTTTATGTGCTACACACATTAATGTACTGTTGAATTATATACTAGAGTTTGGGAGTCTATTTATGAGGAATTATGCTTTACCCCCTCCTCCCTCTCTCTGTGTAATAAAATACTATTGAGGAATTGGAAATGTGATATTATTTCAGATATTAAGGACTGATCTTCGGTAATGTGTAACATCTATCCTGGTAAAGGAAATACTTTCTACTAATCAAAGAATGAGACAAGACATTTTCCTTTGACATAGCTTTTATAGTATTTTATAATAATACTTTTATTTGAGTAGAATTGCAGCATTATAAATTTTGGTAAATTAAGAACTATTTGTTTACTATACATTATTTACTTTTTCCTTTATTCTGTTCTTCATTATTTTTATGATTTGCTTAATTATGAGTATTTTGGCATTTTGCTTATATTCTTCACTGTTGCATAATAAATACATAAAATAAACAAAAGATTAATCAAATGTTTACTTGATATGGCTAGACATGGGATCAAGTTTCTCCTGATGCACCTTCCTTCCTTTCTTTTTGGGGAGAATACCATAAAACATTATTGATTGGACCACATGATTATTGATTGGGACCTTGGGGGCTGGAATGCTGTGAAATTGTTCTCTATTCCAGTAAAAGGTCTTGTTCATGATCACTCATACTTTGGTCATCTCCTCACTGGACTATGTAACATACTCTACAGGGGCTTCCCTTGATCATCATTCAGTTGGTACAAAGTGCAGTAGTCAGGATAGTTGCATCTTGTTATGCTGCTACTCTGCAAACTGCAGTAGTTCAGAGTTGTTTTCTGGGTGCAATTCAAGGTGCTGATGATTACCTTTAAATCCTTACATGGAAAGAAACTGGGATGCTTGAACGACCACGTTCTCCTACAGTCTGTCTGTCCCATACATTCCCACTGGTAGGTATGCTCTAGGACAAGGGTCAGCAACCCATGGCTCTGGAGCTGCATGTGGCTCTTTCATTCCTCTGCTGAGGGTCCCTGTCGCTGGTTGGCTCCACAATTGATAGGGTTTTTAGTTAAGACAGGTAGGGGAAAAAGGACGCCACGCTAGGAGGAGACTCTATGGTGTGGGAATGGGACTCCAGAATTGAATGGCGGGCTTCCGGTTAGGACCTTTGTGGCTCTTTGAGTGTTTAAGGTTGCCGACCCCTGCTCTAGGAATAGATTCCTTCTAAGTCTTGTCATCTTACAGAACCTAGGAAGCTTTTATTTTTTTTCCCCTTGGTTGCCCTTTCTCTCTGGATCAATCTCCCCGATACATGGCAGGCCTCAACTCTGCTTTTAGGGAAGCCCCTAAGACCTAGTTTTACTCCCAGGCTGGTTGTGTGGGAGCTCCCTTGAGATTGTTTTGCTGTTTATTTGGTTGCCATTTTAGTTTTGTATTTAGATGTTTGTTAGTGGCTTGGGACCAGGTTATCTGAGGGACTTCTCTTGCTGGTCACATCTACCTGACCTATTAGAGCGGGGAGGCAGGGAATGCTGTGGGTCCCATCCCCGAGGGAGATACATCTGGTAGGGCCCAGAAGGCCCTTCTCCGTGGTGGCTCCCTCTCTCTCTGCAACATCATTTCTCCCAGAGATTAGAACAGCCCCCACCCTAATTCTCTTCCGGAAGGCACTGAAGACCTGGTTCTGGCAACGGGCCTGGGGAACCCAGAGCAGGATGGAGCCCATTAAATAGCTCGTGTGATCGGCTGTCATTGGAGCGGGAGTGGGGGTCAGGGGTGATTTTATTGCATCAATTTATTTGATTTTTTAAAGAGTTTTACTGTTTTTTAAATGTGGTTTTTTTATATTCTGTAAACCGCCTTGAGTCGCCATGGGCAAATAGGCGGCAATATAAATCTAATAAATAAATAAATAAATACTATCCAGATTAATTTGAATTGGGCAGCTAAAAAAACTTGAATTAAAGAAGAGAGCTGATTGTTTCTGGTCTTGTATGAAGGCAATATTATTGATTTCTGTAATTTTAATCCTATTGTTTCAATCCAAATAAAGATGTTGGGGGAGTACATCGCTCAGAATGAGTCATACCTGGGGCAGCCTAAATCATCGATGAATAACCAATTTAACCAGACTAGTTAATCCAATTTTCTGACTTCATTTAAAACACAGAACCACCCTCAACGACTGGCTGGGTTCACACAACATAGTAAAATAAAATGCGACTGAAACAGAATAAATACTCCTGCAAACAAAGATGTAGGTGTAAAAGTTTGAGTACCACTGTCATTGACCTGATAATTTACGTATCAGGCAAAGTTTCCTGGAGACAACTGGAAATACACAAATACAAAAAAAGTAGATTATTATTCCCTTCACTGAGCAAAGTTTATTCAATTTTCTAGTTATCCCTGAGATTCCCTGATGATCTCTCATCCTAGGATGAAGTCGGTGCTTAAAACGATTAGGTTTTCTGAGAGGAACCAGTCAATCTGGGACTGCGGGACGTCCTAAATTCAACCTCTCCCTTTCCCAGCATCTGCGTTCCGCATCTCCCTCGTTCGAAGTGGGCGCCTGCGCATCAATATCCTCCCTGCTTGAAATCTCCGTTTTTCTGTTTGTCCGTCACGCGCGTTGCAGTCCAACCCCGCCCCCAGACCGATGGAGTGAGCCGCTTGAGTTGACGGCTCCCTTGGCTTCATGCTGAAAGAACACGAGCCGTTTCCGCGCCTGCGCAGAGCGAGAGGGCGAAGAAGCCGTTGGCGTCCCTGCAGAAGGTGACGTCACTCTTCCCAAGCCAGCTGTCAACTCCGCCTTCGTTTTAAATAAGGGGAGGTCTCGGTTTCGCCGGTCTCGGGTGCCTTCATGGCTGCCATATTGGAAAGGAAGTGAGTGCTGGAGGTAGCGGTAGAGTAGGGGCGGAAAAGCCCTTCTTCATTCCTAGTGCGGTGGAGGACGTAGTTATTCCCCTTGACCAAGGAAAAGATAATTCGGCAGTGGATTCAGGAGCTGAGCGGCAGGGGAGCTTGACAGGCAGTATCCCAGAGGGAAAAACGGTGGCCGAAGCGGGCGGCGGCGGCGGCAGCGGCAGCGGCTTTGGCCTAAAATGGCGGACCCGGCGGAGTGCAACATCAAAGTGATGTGTCGCTTCAGACCTCTCAACGATTCGGAAGTGATTCGGGGCGACAAGTATATTGCCAAGTTCCAGGGCGAAGATACCGTCGTGATCGCGGTGAGCGCGGAGAGAAAGGCGGGTGGTTGGGAGAGGCCGGGTGGGAAGAGGGAGAAATGAAAGGAGTGGCTGCGAGGTCTTGCGGTCGCCCCAAAGGCTTGGCCGTTGACTGGAAGGACCCGAGTTTTATTGATCGGGGTGACAGCAGGTGAAGGTATTGGGTAATGGAAAGCTGATGCTGGGGCCAAAAGCGGGGGCTGCGCCCAGGATGAATGAGGGTGTGAGAGGCCTGGAGGTGGGACTGCCCGAGAGGAGTTGTGGGAGCCAGGAGGGAAGGGCTGAACGGGGCTTGGCATCCCACGGGAAGTATTTGTTTAAGAGATTGGGCCCAAGCTGTGAGTTCTTCTCACATAATCAGCTGTCAACTCTGGTGTAATTAGCTCATGAAAGTATCGGAAAAAGTACCGAATTTACAGAAAAACAGTCAACTCCATGTTGTTTTAAGTTTTATTGTGCAAAACAAGTGAAATATTCCAAAGGATCAAAACAAAACCCACTGGTGACGCTCTTGTGTTCACAGAATATCGAAGAGCTCCCTTGTGGGGCTGTAAAGTCTGTAGTAAGTGCATGTTAGGAGTAGTAGTGTGATTATCTAACTCACTGTTTTCCAGCAAGTTAATTGACAGCAGTTGATACATTGTAGTAAGGATAGATTTCTATCCCAGCAAATTCTTATAGAACATTGGATAGCAATACTTGAACTTGCGTAGATTATATTAATTCACAATCTGTCAAATGATATTGTATAAGTAGAATTAAAGCACAACTTGAATTCCATTACTAATGTTATAGGTGTTTTTGCAGAAAAGCATTTAATATTTAAGTGCTAAACTATGCATAAGTGGGACAGAAATGTTATTGATGAGCCTTTGGTATGCTTTTATGCTAGACTCTTAATGCTTCTGGACTTGGCATTCTGGAATGTCTAACCTCATTTTGCAGATTTTCTTCAAACAAAAACATGAATGTTACATATGGAAGATGAGCTTTATGTTATTACTGAACTGTAGTTGATGCTGAGCTGTGTCAGCTGCTAATTTACAAAAAGTTAATTCAGAACTGAAAAGGAGAAAGGTTTGGAAAAGAACATGATTGGTTTGACTGATCACTTTACAACAGCTCTGTAATAAGTACTATTAACCATTTTTTCTTGATAAGAATCTGTACGTCAAAACCACTTCAAAACTGTATGAACCTTATTTAATAATGTATTATGTTCTTTTCAGATGAATTGTAACAAACAGCATCTGAAATTCTTTTTAAAATTTTGTCTAAATAGTTTATTCTAATTAATTTATTATAGTGAAGTTTTGTGAAAATGTCATTTTTTATGAAGAACTGACAACTGTAAGTTAAGTACCGTATTTTTCGGACTATAAGGCCCTCCGGACTATAAGATGCACCTAGCTTTTGGGGAGGAAAACAAGAAAAAAAAATCTGCTTCTGCCTCCCAGCAATTTGCCTCCTTGCAGCAGACAGCCTGGTCAGTTCAGCACAGCTTGATTTAGCACGAGCAGCTGATTGGCGGTTGGATCAGCCTCCCAGAATACCACCTATCAGCTATTCCAAGCTGCTGTGATCACTGTTGCCACCTCCACACAGCCCATTTTCAGCCTCCACGCAGTCCATTCCAGGCGACAGGGATTGCCTCCACCTATCCCCGCCGCCTGGAACGGGCCAAAAATGGAATGCACGGAGGCCGAACATGGGGCGTGTGGAGGCGGCAATAGATGGCGATGGCAATCCCAGCAGCCTGGAACAGCTGATAGGCAGTATTCCGGGAGGCAGGTCAGTTGCTCCTACTAAATCAGGTTGTGCTGAAGCTGACCAGGCTGTTTGCTGTTTTCTGCAAGGAGGCAAATTGCTGCAAAAGTGGGGGCCGGCGAGTGGGCGGGGCTTTGGCAACATTCGCTCTACAAGACGCACAGACATTTCTACCCACTTTTGGGGGGGAAGTGCATCTTATACACCAAAAAATATGGTAGATTGGTCTTGCTATCCAAATAAAACCTGTGTGAGTGACTTGTATAGCATAAAAAAAATCTGCCCAGCATTTGAAAAGTTTCTTAGAAATCTAAGGAAATATGAAAAAAAGGAGTATTAGATCCAAGAGGTCTCCCAGGAAAAACATTTCAGAGGTGAATTTCTGGTGAAGCTATTGAAAAGATTTTCCTTTGAGTTTATTTTATTCAATTCAGATTTACTCTGTTGCAAGGTATGATGCATCATTTCTTTATGGCAACCTTCCCTAACCTAAATGGTTTTATTTATTATAAATTTACCTCCATTGTAATAATTACTCCTCATTACTACTGAGCAGTAGCTGGGGCTGAAATAGCCACATATTTAAAGACATGTTGCAGAATTCATTTTAAAATTTCCAGAACAGTTTCTTTCACTTGGAGAAGTAATAAGATTGTTTTGGTATCTTTGTCTTAAGCTTTAAAAGATTTTGAAAACTGATACCATTCTGAACCGTGCTTGGAAATGGTGGAGGAGGAAGTACAGGTTCTTTAAGTAATGAAGATATGCTGCAAATCATAAACAGCTTTGAAGACCTTGGGGAAATAAAGAGAAATAATTAAAAAAACCTTATTTTTTCTCAAGTGGTTTGAAAAAAACCCTTTTGTTTTCTTTCATAGTTTTCATAATTATGGTCCTAGTCTATCAATATCAAAATTACACTTTGAATTAATTCTTTGGCAGTCTTCAGAAGTAGCCCTGTGTACGTTACATTACCAGATCTGACTTTGGAGCTATAAGAATTGAATAATTTGAGGTATGCCATCTTTGTCTAGAATGGCTATATTTGGCACAAAAAGCAATTTGGCCATATGCATTATGTAAAAAAATAGAAATTTTTGTGATATATAAAACTTGCAAGTGCCACAGAATTATACATATTAGGATATTTTTTCCTCTAAGGCTCAATATTTACAGCATGCATATTTAAAAAAGTCATAGAAGGGAATTATGATATAATCTTAGAAAAAGTTGATTAGAATTATATGTATAAATGCCCAGATGAAGACTGTAATCGATATCTAAAATGTTCTCAATTTTTTTCTAATTCCTTTGTCTTTTTTCTAACTTTTTTTTCTTTTTCACATTTACTATTTTTTTTACTGCAGTTCTTATGTATTTAAAATCTTTTAATAAAAACTGTTTTGGAAATATAGTATATATATTAATTTCCCAGCAAGGTTTTCTTTTTGTTTGTTTTAGATATTTGAGTTGGCTATCACATCTTTTTGTCTCTTCTTTATTGGTTCAGTCTACTCTGGTGTCATTGTGAATAAACTACAATTGTACTGGAGGAGGAGTTAAGAAGGAAGTGAAAATAAATCCTGACTGAGACCTAACAAACTATTAACTTGCTGTGTGGAATAAGGTTGCTTTGAGGGATGTTGAAATATAGACTACCTGTTGCAAGCAAGCAGTTTATTAAGGAGGGCATATCTATATTTCTCTAATACATTTCTGTGTTTAATATAAAATATAACTTAACTTTAAAAGTACTGAAATTTACTGAAGTTACAGAAGCAGAATGTTTCTACGATATGTACATTTTGCTAATACTTGTCATGTTTGTTCTAAAAAGCTAATTCAGATATGTAAAATTTGTGATGGGTTCAACAATGAAATGTTTCCAATTTCTCAAGGTATGTGATGTAGGGCTATAATATAAAGATTTGTTGGTGCTTAGTTTTTAAATTATTCAGGACTGCTAATTATTTTGCATAGCACGTTATTTTTATTTTAGATTTTTAAAAATCCCTTTATTATTATTATTATAAACAATTTAAGGCACAACAACATCCCTATGATGTGAGTTGGGCTAAATGCCACTGATTGTCCCAAAATCACCCAGCCAGCTTTCATGCTTAAGGTGGGACATATTTGTGCTTTATGTGCAATGCATGCTTATTATTATTATTATTATTATTATTATTATTATTATTATATTATATTTTATTTTATTTATATACCGCTCTACTCCCGGGGGACTCAGGGCGGTGTACAGACAAATGATAAAATACATATAATACAAATATTTTAAAGAATTGATTAAAATACAATTAAATAATTTGGTCTTAAACCTAAAATTAAAACTCTATTAGGTTTTATATTATTTAATATTTAATATTTAATATTATTTAATATTAGTATATTAGGTATACTCACAGAGATAAAGGTTTCTGATAAACAGGCAGAAGTCTTTGTATGAACTTACCTTCAGAATTGTTTAAAATTGGCTGCATGGATCTTTTTATTTCATAATTTATGGACATCCACAGTTTTTATTTGACCTTATAATGAACAATTATTTTTGATGCCACACCCTTAAATCTTCTGGCAGATGCCTGGGTGTTTTTTTGTTTTGTTTTTTGTGTGCTGCTTTTCAGCGATTCCAAAATCTGATGAGATGAATGGATTTTTTTCATGAGATTTCTGCAAAACATGGACACATGCTGCATGCTGGGTAAATCAGCTGAAAAGTTTATCATTATTGTGTGACTTTAACACTGTGTCAGAATAAACCAGGTAGTTCTTTAAAAAATGAAGTCATATTTGTTCAAATTAAAGGCTGCAACCCAATATTTTCTCAAAACAGTTAACCAAATACCTATGGGAAGTCTGTAAACAGAACATGTGAACAGTTATATGTCCCCATTGTTCCTTACAACTGGTGTGAAAGGCATGTTGATCTGATGCCAAAAGAAATTACAGCAGTCAGGATTAATAATCAGGAAACCTTTAATTGTCAATTCACATGATGTCATTAGATCAGGAAATTTATATAATAAGCAAAGTTTACTACATAATTTTAATAAAGTTATTGTAAGTTAAATAAATACCAGCATTATGCATCCACTAGAAATTTTAAGGAACAATAACTTCGGATATTATATGAGTATAGCACATCTCTGTAATGAATAAATGAGTACTGTATAAAGATATCTTAAAGTAGCAGCAATTTTTTCACCACCTCACGGTGCCTGCACTAGACAAGCCTTCTGTCCTATGGGTTTAAATTGTAATTGAAACCAACAATGAATATAATGATAAATTTTTCTTTAATATTCCTTATACATCTCTAAATCTAATTTTTTAAACTTGTAAAGTGTTTTAATTAACACAAAATGGAAGTTCTTGTTTATAAATTTGTAATGATTAGAAACAACAATTTTCTCTAGAAATTGGAAAGCTCTAATACACCAGGAGATAACAAATTTATATTCAAAAATCAATAAACTACATTTTTTATTCTCTTCAGAATTAATGCTACTTGTTTTTTGCTATTTTGCTATACTAGTATGAAACAGATTTCAGTATTTTTTAAGAATATGGTGGTTTTTGTGAAATCAGCCTTGTAGTGACTTATATAAACAATTTTAACAAAGTTAATAAAAGAATTAGTGTATTCTTAATATGTGAGAAAAATATAAAAAAATTATTTTGAACCAAAAGCTATGTGGCTGTTAAACTTACCTTTTCTTACCAAGTTGGAAATGATAGTTTCTGAAAGTATTACCATATTTCTTGAAGTAGCCTATTGAAATCAATCCTAGTTAGTACTTGATAGAATTATGAAAGATCATTTCATATCTCTTTGCTTAACTCTTTAAGAATGTTGAGTATACTGACAGTCTTTAGACATTAAAAACAGATGATTCTGATTTATTAATTTAGCATAAGCACAGTGTATTACAATTCTTAAAAAGCTCTTGTTTTTGATTACTATTTTTATAGTCTTTAGATTGTTTATTACTTTAGCACCCAGTACTTTTATATTTCAGTCTTGTGAGGGAAACACCACTTAATATTTCAACTAGAAAATATTTCTAGAAACTATAAAATATATATTTATCATTTCAGTATTTTATTTGTTCCTTTCAATGGAATAAAAATTAACAAGAGCTACATTGCATTTGAAAAATCTTGATAAACAAAAGAAAAAATAATATTTATTTATATCCCGCCTTTATTATTTTTACAAATAACTCAAGGCAGTTAACATATCCAATGCATTTTCTTCCTCCTATTTTCTCTACAACAACAACAACTCTGTGAGGTGAGTTGGGCTGAAATAGTGTGACTGATCCAAGGTCATCCATCTGTTTTTCAGGATTTGAACTTATGGTCTTCTGTTTTCTAACCTGGTGTTAACTACTAGGCCAAAGCTGACTGTCATCAAAATGAGATGAAATAATCAAATTATTCAAAGTTAAAATTAATTTAATTTAGTTTAATTTAGTTATATTGGATTCCTCTATTTTTTCTAACATTTTCAAAGAAATGTTAGACCAGTTTTAATGGTTAAATCATTGCTTTCAATGTTGTCTGAAAAATCTGCTGGACAATCATGCATATATATTTATTAAAACTAATATACTCTCAAGCATTGGATAAAATTAACCTTGAAAATCTCCTTTTGCTGGCATTTTTAAATCAATTTCAGTATCATTAAATTGACCAGATGGGTGATACAGAAGTCTAATAATAAAATAAATGTGCAACTTGAAAGAAAAAATCTTTAACTGCGCAGAAATAGACAGACTCACTTTGGAACTCAAGAATAAAATTGAAACTAACTAAGGAAATTAGTCTTTTCAAGGAACTGTATGAGGTTTAGGAAAAAAAATTGTTTACAAACAGAGGTATACAATGTGACCTATGACCCAAAATTATTTGGAATACCAACAGATTGTTCTAAATTTAAAACGTTACTTTTATGTTTATTTTTTCCAGACTAGGCCTTATGCATTTGACCATGTATTCCAGTCACACACATCACAAGAACAAGTATATAATGATTGTGCTAAAAAGATTGTTAAAGGTAAGAGGAGATAACTTTATTTAAATAATAATAAAATATGTGAGTCACAGGTGTAGTTTTGTAGCCTTATAACCTGTTTTGCATTTTAAATTTAGTATACTTAATTTAGTATCAAGACCAAACAAGGTACCGTATATACTCGAGTATAAGCCGACTCGAATATAAGCTGAGGCACTTAATTTTACCACAAAAAACTGGAAAAACTTATTGACTCACCTATAAGCCTAGGGTGGGAAATGCAACAGCTACAGGTAAATTTCAAAATAAAAATAGATACCAATAAAATTACATTAATTGAGGCATCAGTAGGTTAAATGTTTTTGAATATTTATTTCAAAGAAAAACAGTAAACTAGCTCTGTAAGTGCATAGTGTAAATTACACTATAACTAAATTACACAAGAGAATGTAGTATATATACCAAAAATAATTCAATAACAATTTAATCTGATACATTGGGTTAAATGATGTAGGGCTTGATCTAATTTCAGGCAAGTTCAAGCCTCTGTAGAGAGATACCTGCATTTTCTCTCTCTCTCTCTATCTCTCTCTCCCTTCCTTTTTCTTTTTTCTTTTTTTTTCTCTTTCTTTGTCTCTTTCTTTCTTTCTTCTCTCTCTCTTTCTTTCTCCCTCCCTTTCTCCTTTCTCCCTTTCTGTGAAGAACACCAGAAGGTCTTTGGTAGGAGGAAGAAAAGCCAGACATTTTGAAACATTTTGTAGCTTACCCTGAGCAAGGATACTTACAAGTGCAGGCACTTACAATAAACTCTCAACTCAAGTTCAGTGAACTTAGGGATCCCCAAACAGTGAGGATGAAGTGTGATAAAATGGTTTACCCTTCCCTTCCTCCCCACCCTCTCTCTTTCTTTCTTTCTCTCTCCCTTTCTCCTTCTCATCTGGCATTCTTAGAGCTCCACTATTGATTAGCTTAACCTGAGCAAGGATAGCTAGCAGCCAGCCTATTACAATAAGTTCTCAACTCAAGCTCAGTGCACGTGGGGATCTCCCTAAACAGTGATGATTTCTTTGTTTCTTTCTCCCTTGAAGCCCCCCCCCAGCCCGTTTCTGCAGAGAGTCTTGCTAGGCACCTCCCCATGCCCCATTTTGGCCTTAGCAAGTCTCCCTGCAGCCCCTGGAAGCCAAAACGGGTTGCAGGGAAAAAAAGCATTTTTCCTCATTCGAGTATAAGCCGAGCCCTCCTCCCCCTTTTTCAGCATAAAAATGTGCTGAAAAACTTGGCTTATACTCCAGTATATACAGTAGTTTGGGTTCAAAAATTAATTTGTTCTTTAAATCTGATACAGATTTAAGTCTAGATGTTTTTTTCATATATCTTTCAGAAATATGCCAAGAAACCCACTCCAAAATTCATGAAATAAATTCAAATTTATAATAGTAATTAAATAGGTATTGATTCAAACTGATTTTTCTCATGCTATTGAGCATGAGATTAGCTCATGCAATTAGCTAATAGATAGAAAACCATATGCACATTTTTTTATTTCCACATACTGCAGACATACACTCTCTTCCTCCCAGTTATCCTTAGATCATTAAAAACAAACCACTCTTAACTATTCTTTATCTCCTATTAAGTTTATTGAATGTTATCTATTAACTGTCGTAAACTCACAGTGTGGGAGGCATTGTACTTGCTTCTTGCTGCCGCTTCCTGCTGAGAGAATAATCAAAGACATAAAGATGGGAATATGAGCAAACGAAATGGAAATGAGAGACAGGTGAGGTTGAAAGAGAACTGAGAATGCATAGTGGTTGTTTCCTTGTTTCACTAAAGATTGTGTTACTAGTGAATAAGAAGTAAAAATTAAAACCATATCTGAGAAAGCAGCAGCAGAAGCAACAGTAAGTAAAAGCAAGGGCAATATTGCAAAGATTTTGTCCAGTAGTTTCTTTTTATGGAACATCATATGGAACCACTATAATTCAGCCATGCCATATTTAGGAAGAAAGTCCCTGGCACCTAATGAATGCTTAAGGATGGGGTTAAGTATACACCTTTCTTAATGCTTAGATTAAATAATAGAAACTCTGCTAGGTAGATACCATAATATGCACTGAAACTCCTGAGCTTCCAAGAAGTTAAATATTTGCCCAGATCAAATATCTGTTCTTCCTTTTTTCCGCAATTGTCTTGTTTTATTAGACATTTTTATTGCATACAAGTGAACTGAACCTCTGGAGCAAAACTTTATGAATCTTTCAAAGAAGAGCATTGATTTCAAAGTACAGTGCTTTGCATTAAGCTTCTATGGAATCTATTATTAATGTATATTCTTTCTACTATAGATGTACTTGAAGGATACAATGGTACAATATTTGCTTATGGACAAACATCGTCTGGAAAAACTCATACTATGGAGGTAAGATATTGTTAAATATGTTACTTGGTGTATACTTCTCTGTACACATCAAAATGTATTTAGTGATTGACCCAAATAAAGGCAAACTAGCAATAATTGTAGAAATAAATGAAAATAGTTATAGCTCAGCAAGGTATTTCTTAATAAAATTATGTAGTAGAAAATTCGTAGACAATTGTAAGCATTAATGTAATTATCTCTAGGGAATATTTCTGTTTATCGAGTTATCAATACTATATTACTATATATTACTATATTTTAAGTAAGTAGAAAGTAAGTGTATTGTTGTAACCACATATAGTACTCCATAAAATACAACAAAAAAGTAAGATCCCCCACCTCCAGAAGATAGACACACAGAGAGAGAAATAGACGGGGGGGGGGTAAGCTAGACAAAGAGAGGGAGGGAAAGAGAGAGGAGAGAGAGAGAGAGAGAGAGGGAAAAGACACACACAGAGACAGACTTGTAAGCTCCTTAGGGCTGAGAAGAATTGCTGAAAAACTGGGGTTCCTGAAGTGGATCATTAGACTCCTAAACAACTGAAAAAATGATCTAGTAAAAAGAAAAGGCAACCAAAAGAGCAACATGCAAACAAAAGCAAATAAAACACCCCCAGGAGCATAAATTAAAGTTTAATTTGTATGCATTGTTTAATGGACTGCTAAATTGGCCACACTCATCCAGTCACATGACCACCTAGCCATGCCCCACCCAGTCACCATGCCCCACCCAGTCACATGACCACGCCAACCCAGCCAGTCTGGCCCCCCCCAACAGTCTGAAGGACTGTGAATTGGCTCCCTGTTTAAAAAGTTTGAGGACCCCTTACTTAAATGTTTACTTTAAATTTAAATGATAGCAGAGCAAAAATAGCAGCTTAGTTGCTGACAGTTGGGAATACAATGAAAGAAGATATAGATAGTCCTTAGTTAACATCCACTGTTCAGCAGTTGTTTAAAGTGACACTAAATTAGTGATACTTTCCATCAGTCCTTGAAGTTCTGACCATTTTAGCTCTCCCCACAGTCACATGATCAACACAGACAACTAGCTCACACTTAAACAGTTGTAGTGCCATGTGGTCTCATGATTGCCAATGTGGAAGTCAGCAAATTGTTCCTGTAAGTCATTCCCACCACTTTTCCATGTGCTCTGCTGCACTCCACAGACTTTACCTCCTGGCCACACTTGTTCCAGTCTGCAGCAGCCCCCTGTTTCGATCACCCAGTGTCTGGTTGTGCTTGTGTCGAATTGCATAGTCTGCGTGTTTTCCCATTCTTCAGAGCACCCACTGTGCATCTATCTGTAGTTGTACCAGGCTAGAGCAGCCAGCTGTGTGCATTCCCACCGACTGAAGAACCTAGCACACCTAGTCATGCTCACCCTGGGACAGCCACTTACCAGCCCTCTGGCCTACTTACAAGCTGCCTGGGACTTCCTCGAAGTTTCTCCACTGTCTTTGGTCTTTGGAAGCTAACGGATCCTTGTCCCAAGCAGATCCTTGTTTAATGATCTTTGGTTCTCACTTAACAATGTCAACAGGCATACTCAGGATTGCAACTATTAAGTGATGCCATTATGTGACATCATATTTTATGACCTGATCACTTAGCAACAGATTTTACTGTCCCAATTACTATTGTTAAGCAAGGATTACCTCTATCCGGTATAATGATAATTTGGTAAATTGTATTACATTCCATCAATTTCAGTGGAAAAAATAAAACAGGTACTAATTTCTCAGAGTTGAAATTAGTGGGTTAGTGATTAGATCATGCCTGTGCATTTTTTTATAATAATAGCAATTAATAACTTATTAAATTTATATGTGTGCTGATCATTGGTTACTCTGTGTGATTTACATTTATTTCATTTTATTTATATTTATATGCCGCCCTTCTCCGGAGACTCAGGGCGGCTTACAATGCATTAAGCAATAGCAATTAAGCAATTAAGCAATTAAGCAAACAACATATTGTTAAAAAAATTTAAAAACAAGGAAGTGACAACAAAAAAGGAGATAAGATGACAAAAGTTACAAAGCAGATGAAATAAAGAAAAAACAACCCCAACAATCCAAAGCAGGTTTCAAAGAACCATGAGCAGACTGGGGCCATTTGAACGTCATTCTAGAGTGCAAATGCTAATAGAGAGAATGTGTGTTTCCTGGTCACAAAATGTTTAATAGAAGGCATTCAGAGATCAGATGGGATCAGCTAGGCAGGCACTATAAGAGACAGGTAGTTCCTCAAGTCAGGTCCTATGTTAAATTGAACTTTACAGCTAGCAATCAGCAACTTGAATCACAGAGGAAACAAACTAGCAACCACATTCCTAGTGAAGCAGAGGTGTTACAAGGACACATCAAACTATCACTACCTATGTTTCTGAATTCTGCATTCTGGACTAGTTGAAGTTTCCAGTTGGTTTTCAAGGGTAATCCCATGTAGAATACATTGCAGTAGTCAAGCTATGAGGACACCAGCGCATTAGTGATTATCTGAATTATGAATTATAAGATGACTGTGAATATAGTTTTTCAAAAATCCTATTCATTCTTTTCAGTCTAAATATGCAATCTTGGCAATAATTACATTTATTTTTATTTTAAGGGGAAGTTGCATGATCCAGATGGAATGGGGATTATTCCAAGAATAGTGCAAGATATATTTAATTATATTTATTCCATGGATGAAAATTTGGAATTTCATATTAAGGTAATTTATTCATTCATTTTATTTATATCAATGTGTACCTGGCAATATGAAACTGGATGATTAGCATATTGTAAAAACAACAGATAAAAGCTTTGAAAATAAAAATTAAAGAAATACCACATCTGAGGCCACTCATATATCTTCCCAATTCAATTCACAGAGTGCCCTGGCCTAAGGTCTTAGGAAATAAGCAGATCTTTAATGTATTATTTCATAATCTAGATTATGATTAGATATCTCTGCCCTACAAACACCCAACTGGAATCAGCCCCACATGAAGAAAGGACCATCCCAATACTTCTAAACCCCTAAACTGGTCCAGAAGTCCACCATGATTGCTGGTATTGAAAACTGTTGAGAGACTAAGAATAATCAGGATGGATGTGCTACTAATCCTAATTCTTTTAGAGGCAATTTGTAAGTGCTGTAAATTGATCTGGAATCCAATTGAGAAAGTTCCAGATAACCCACTTCCTCCATTGCCCTCCAAAACTGAATCTAACCATGTTAACAACAGCCTTCCCCCAAAAAGGGCAGATTGGAGACCTAATGAAAATTATCCAGTAATGTTATGTTCAGCAATGGCTTCTTGAGAAGGGAATACACCAGGGGTGGGCTTCAAAAATTTTGGCAAGGGGTTCTCTGCCCAGTTGCTGGGTGGCCGTGGCCATGGTGGGCGTGACCTAGTCGACCTCCTGCACCATGGTGGGGGGGTTGTTTTGTCCTTCCAGGCTCTGGAGGCTTTCTTAGAGCCTCCGGGAGGTGAAAACAGCCTTCCCAGGCTCTGGAGGGCAAAAACAGGCCCGTTTCTGGCCTTCCTGAACTTCCGGTAGGACCGTTTTTTACCCTCCCTGAGCCTCCACACATGCCCTACACTTGGGGACTCCTAGGAGGGGTGGCGGGGCCAGCCAGGAGTGGGATTTGGGGGTTCTCCGAACTGCACAGAATCTTAGCTAGAGGTTCTGAACCCCTGCAAACCCCCAGCAGTCCACCCCTGGAATATACTATCTTCTTAATCACAGATGGGACCACCCTTTATCCAAGAATGATTTTACTGTATCTGTGGCCAGTTAGAAGGACATGATATAATATATGGGCAGTCTTTACAGGGCCAATAACACTGTCCACTACATTGAGAGCAGCAGGCTCAAACTCTCCTCAAACTGCCAGATCAGACTATGCCTCAGTCAAGTTCCTAAGGACTTTATGGTTTTAAACTTTAGGAATGTTTAGATTGGCTCAGAGCAGATTCTGTCAGATGCATTGAATAGTCTTTTCAGTGTCCCTTTAGATGTATAGCAAGAATAAAGAGAATCCAGAGTTGCTTTTGAAGGGTTGAGAGCCCTCAATAATTTGGAGGTACATAGAGTACAGGAGATTTCCTATTGTAAGAGCAATCCAATTTCCCATTGTGGAAACTATAAAGTCCTTTAGTTTGAACTTAGATACAGACCAAAGTTTACTTTCTTACCATACTTTACTAAACTTTACTAAAGCAAGCACATTATTAAAATGGTGGCTCAGCAGACTAAAAGCATTGTGATTAACACCAGCTGTCTGCAATTACTGTAAATTCAAATCTCACTAGGCTCAAGGTTGACTCAGCCTTCTAAGGTAGGTAAAATGAGGACCCAGTTTGTGGGGGCAATAAGCTGACTTTGTATAAATATACAAAAGTATGAAGGCTATTGCTTAACGCATTGTAAGCCGCCCTGAGTCTCCGGAGAAGGGCAGCATATAAATCATATCTTTTTAAAAAAGCCAATCGGAAAGTATTCTTGGGTCTAAGAATGAAAGATCAGTTTTATCTTCCAAAAATTGATGGCTGCTTGCCTTAAAAGAGTATATTTGATACTTTGGTAAGATTAGTCTGCACTTTCAAATTTCTATAGTTTGAAATGCCAGAGAGATTTGAGAATAGTACTTCTTTACTGCAAAGATTACATATTTTATATTTGAAGAGTTTTAGTAATTTTATACATACATATTATCACACATAATATAATTTTAGGAAGAGAATTGTTCTTTTGCACATGTAGTTGAGTTCACAAATTTTGAATAACCCAGTGATGTCTAACTTTAGTGACATTTTTATTAAGATGCAGCAGAAAATCATTTTTGATTTTCCAAGTTCTTATTGTCACAGGTCCAGTTTTTTTAAAATTGTGCTATTTTAAATTTTTAACATTTGTGAACTTTATAACACTATAGCTACTAAAATGGTTCAGAATATTGTATTCAGGTTTATAAATGAATCATAGGTATATTATTTTAATATTCATTTTGCATAATTGAAAAGTTACAGTTTTCTTATGCCACATTCTTTTAGGTATCATATTTTGAAATTTATTTGGATAAAATAAGGGACCTTTTGGATGGTGAGTATATTCTTTTGAAAAAAAGTTGTATTTTTTTTTGCAAACGAACATAATAGAACTTGCTCTTAAATGTATTGTCTATTCGCGCAGTTGAGAATTGTTTGGAGATTCTAATGAAAAGTAAGACATTGATGGGCATATAATAATAGCATGAGGATGGGCAAATTAAAAAAGTAGCAGATAAGGGGAATTATAGCTTGCCCTTATAAAAAGAAGTAGACAGAATTCGTGATTAGTGGCAAAAGGCCCAGGAATTTAGTATTACATTTTATCTATATATATAAAAGCCAAATACCACTCACTCATCACGAAATCTCCAGAAGTGTAAAGCCTACAAACTTGAAATCTTGGTTGCTAGGTGCTTGCTAAGAAAGGATTTTTCGAAATGACCACCAGATCATTAGTATTTCATATACAGTATTATATTCACATGCTCTGATGCTAGGAGTTAAGATATTCTTCTCCCCCTCTCCACCTGAAAAGAACTCTGTTCCAATGCCAGTTGCCTTGCATTCCGTTGCCTTAGTTCACACTGGCAGATGTTCCACTCCTTCACTCAGGAGTGGTCTGGGGCTCCTTACAGTACTAAACATTACTACCTCACCAAAATGTCTCCGCCTTCCACCTATGAAATGGCTTCTGAACTCAAGGTGGCAGGAGAGATATTCCCTTATGAGTTTCAATCACTGACCACCACTGAGCCAACGGATTGTGAACCAAATATCTTCTGCTTAGGTATCGAGGCTCTAAACAGGACGCTCCAGGACATTAGGGACAGCAACCGTCTTATGAGTGGAGTTATGGTGCTTTTGGCTGGTGACTTCAGACAGGCATTGCCTGTTGTGCCACGAGGAACACGTGCAGATGACGTCAAGGCCTGTCTCAAGTCATCCATCTTATGGCCTAATGTCAAAGTCCTTTCCTTGAGAGTTAACATGCATGTCCACCTTCAACATAATTTGAGGGCAGAAGAGTTTTCTAACTTACTACTTGAAATTGATTATGGCAAGCTTTTGGAAGAGGAGGGAAGAATAACTATTCCAAGTCACCTTTGCAATTTTGTGAGAGATCTGATCAGCTTCACTGACAGAATATACCCCCGACATTCATCAGGCTGGAGTGGATTGCGCTTCATGGCTGACGGAAAGAGCTATTCTCATTCCAACAAATGACTCAGCCAACAGCATAAACAACTTTCTGCTGGAGAAGCTGTCCACTGAGCATTTGAAGTATGAATCTGTGGACTTGGTAATTGAGGTCAAGGATGCTGTACATTACCCTGTGGAGTTCTTGCACACTCTCAACCCACCAGGATTGCCACCTCATGTCCTCTACCTCAAGGTTGCCGCTCCAATCATGCTGTTACGCAATCTAACCCCTCCAAAACTGTGCAATGTGACCAGGCTTCAGGTGAAGACTCTACAAACACGTAATCGAAGCCACAATTTTCACAGGTGTCAATCAGGGAGAAACCGTTTTCATACCCCAAATTCATCTGATCCCATCAGACTACCACTTCCAGTTCAAACGTCTACAATTTCCCATTAAGGTGTGCTACGCCATCACAATCAATAAGGCACAGGGACAGACTTTGAAAGTGGCTGGTGTGCATCTGAGGAGTGACTGTTTCTCCCTGGCCAGCTTCTAAACTGCCAGCATGCTCCAGAGTCAGTTCACCTGACAGCCTGGTCATCCTCCAGCCAGAGAGTAAAATCAGGAATGTTGTTTACAGAGAAGTCCTGAGCAATTCATCTGAGGGAGGAATTGAAAGTCTATGCTATGCAAGTTATTAGCCTGGCTATGTAGACAAAAAAGCCATGGTTGCTGGTGGGATTAAAGGGCTTTAACCCATCTATTTTATTGTTGTTAGATTTACAGTAATGTTTTAATCTGTAACAGAAACTAGTTTACCATCTCTAACGAAATAATATAATGCCTTTTTAACTACTCATTAGTTTTCAAGCGTTAAGTGTCAATTTGTCAAGCCTGATCACATAGTTTCGTAGCGAAGAATGGGTATCCAGCTAGTAAGGTAATACTGTTTTGTACAGGTGGTCCTTAGTTAACAACTTTCATGTTTAGCAATTGTTTGAACTTTACAACAGTGCTGGAAAGTACTTTTATGAGTAGTCCTCAAGCTTAGATGGCTGCAGCTTCATACAGTCATGCAATCACCATTTGCAAGTTTCACAGCTGGCTTCCAACAAGCAAAGTCAATGGAGAAGCTGGCAGTAATTTGCAAATCACTGTCATGTGATGTTTCACATAATAACATGTGTAATCACATGTATGATTAGCTTACTGATTGCAGCAGAATTGATGCAAGTTCAATGTGGTCACGTGATGTTTCACTTTACAACTAAATTATTTAGTAATGGAGTTGTTAGTCCCAGTTACTGTGGTTAAGTGAGAACTATCTCTGGGCTGAACACAAAAGGCTTGTAATGAAAGCTAAAACAAATCAGAATTTTGAAGAGAATAGGCTCACCCTGTGTTGTGAATACTGTAATGCCATTGTATAAATTGCAGTTTGAATAGTTGTTGTCACTTCATCTTAGCAATGCAATTAGAAAAAATTATGAAATGTAAAATTCATGTGAATACAGTATTTTTTCTAGGAAAGAAGGCTAAGGAATTTAAAACTTACTGGGGGAAAACAATAATGGACCTAAATTTTAATAGCAAATTTTACAAAGGTCAAGTTTGCAATTAATTAAGTGGAGGTCTACTTCTTTTGTCGAATAAAGGAATGATTACATTATGGAATAATTGCTACAAACCAACATTAAGGTAGTATTGAATATATCCAGAAGTATTTGTGGAGAATTATGATTGTACCAACAGTTATAATAATGAGAATAGCTTATGTCCCCAGTTATAAGTATGTCCAAGTAGTAACAAGAAATGGCTTTTATTGTCTGTTTTTAAATCAAAAGTATCTTCTCTATTGCAGTAAAAACAGAATATGCTTAGTCTTAGGCATCTCTATTTAATGAGTAAATATCAACTATTGTAATTTTTTTCCCTTTTAGTCTCAAAGACCAATCTTTCTGTTCATGAGGACAAAAACCGAGTCCCTTATGTGAAAGTGAGTATAAGATTTGAGTATGTATCTTGCATTCTTTAGATGTAATTTTTAAAATTATTGATTGTGTTAAAATATATTTTCACAGGGCTGCACTGAACGGTTTGTATGTAGTCCAGACGAAGTTATGGATACTATAGATGAAGGAAAATCAAACAGGCATGTAGCAGTTACAAGTAAGTGATTTGTTTTAGTGTATTTTTTTAAAAAAAATCAGGTTACTCTAATTAAGAATTAGCACTTTTCCAGTGGGTAACTATCTAAATTATATATAGTTTTAAAATTTCTACAAAAGATAAAATATAAAAAAAAGGAACTGAAGTGGAAAAAAGTGAGGGGCAGGAATGTGCAAGGAATAAGAAAAAAAGAAAGAAAAATAAAAATGTCATGAAATCCCAAAATTAAAATTTCATTTCTTTCAGATTCAAGTAAAAAGTCCACGATTAGTCTCCATATAGAAACAGAGCTAGACAAGTTCTTTCCTTTAATCAGAGTAGTTAGTTTTGCCATCTCATAAAGATCCATTAACCATCACCCATGCTTCAATTGTGGGAATCTGGACCCTTCTATTTCTATGCCTACAAAAGTCTCCCAGCTTTGCCATATATAGAAACAAAGTTCCATGTTTTTTCTCAAACTGCTTAACTATCAAGCCTAAAAGAAAAACGTATAATTTCAATTGCACATTTGTTTTAAAAATTCTCTGAATGAAAACCCATATCTGATCTCAATAATTCAGATAACTACTTAAACTATAAATACATACAATAGAAATAAAATTAATTTGGTTTTAAATGTTGGCCTAAATTTTACCCTTTCCCATGTTTCTCTTCTATGTCAGAGATAATTGGTTTTCCTGAATGAAATGGAGGATGAAAATATATTAGCGATATATTACAATCCATTGTCTCCTGGTTACTGGTGACATAAAAAGGACTGCTTTGGCTCTTTTTCCCATGCAGATGGAGAGCTTTTCCTTCAAGGAAAAGTCATTCTCTGCAACATTTTCAGTAATTAAATAGCAGTGATATTCCATTTTCCTATTAAGAACAGTTAGCTGCTCATAGGGAGACTTTAGGGTTATGATTCTTTTACATATACATGTTATATATTGTGTATAATCCAACATATTGAAGGACACCAGGATGGGAAAAACTGTTTAAGAATCTAACAGTTTAATCCTTCTTTATTTGGAGGGTGGAAGGGGGACAGGCCATTTCTGTGGTGTTGTCTAGATAGCCAGCCACAATGAATCAAGTTTGACTTAAGAGCATCTGGGTTTTTTTATATACTTCCATATTGCAATGATAAATAAATATGGCTTTAAAAATAAAATAGATAGATTTATAGATTTTATAGATTTGGTATAGTTCCTTTTGATGAAGGGATATATTGTTTTTTATTAGATTTATTGATTTATTCTGTTTTGATTTATGAGACACTTATAATTCAATTATTAAGTATAGGCTGTTGACAGAATGGACATTTATAAAGCCTTAAAACTGTTCTTTTACAGATATGAATGAACATAGCTCTCGAAGTCATAGCATCTTTCTCATTAATGTAAAGCAAGAAAACACTCAAACAGAGCAGAAATTGAGTGGGAAACTTTATCTTGTAGACTTGGCAGGTAGTGAAAAGGTAATAGTTTACTGTTTTTAAAAAAACATGAAAATAATCTATCATTTAACTCTTTCAACATTGGCTCTCTCTGCCTTGAATATATTAGAGATAAGTACATCTAAGTTATTCAGTATTTTTTTTCCCATTCTCTGGAGCAAGGGAGTTTTTGTAATTTGAGGATAAGAGACAATTCACAAAAGGGCATCTATTTTCCTTACAAGACACAATTGTTTAGAATTATGTAGTGATAAGAATACGCAACACACCAGTAGAAGCATTATATATTATGTTATCTGGCTCTTTGGAGAACTACCACCACACCTGAGAAATGTTGTCAAGAGTATGGCTATGTTTATTATGATTCTTTTTATTTCTGATTATATGGATTATATTCATGTTGATTGGGTACTACATAAACAAATCTTAAATGTTATAATATTATAAGATTCTGTATTGCTGTTCGATCTAGATACACAACTACCTATATGATGGGATTATTTATAATATTTACTAGGAAAACTGGGAGAAATACAGGAAATTCTCAACTTATGATCAAATTGAGATCAGAATCCCAGTAGTTGTTAAGTGAGGTGTCATACTTTGTTCAACAACCGCAATCCTGACACTCCCAATTGTTAAACTGTGTGGGCTGTTAAATGGATGAAGTCCCAGGTAAGGAACAAGGAGTGCTTCAGGATGGTCAGGGACACCCTGGGAGGTTCCACTCAGGAGCTGAAAATCCTCCCTGCCAAAATTGAAGCAGAACTTTCAGCCTGAGTGAAGGGGCACTCTTCTATGTTGAACCATCTCCACCCTCCTCAATCACTCCACTCTTCTTACTTTAACCATGCTGACTCTCCATCTCTGAGGACTGCCTAGAAGGACTGCCTGTCAAAGGAGTTCTGCTCCTCTCTGTGTGGAGAAGGGAATTTTCAAGGTTTGCAGGAGAAAAGGCAAAATCTTCAGGGTTTCAGATACACACTTCTGCAACCCATCGAAGGAGCTCAGCTCCCCCCAGGAAGCAACCAACCTCCAGAGATGAGAGGAAGTCTTCTTGGCAATGGCAGCAGCTTGCAACTTTCTGGGGAAGCTGGCGGAGAAGATTGCAAGTGGTGATCACATCATTGCAGGGTAGTTGATAAAGTGTGAACAGATTGTCAGGTAACTAGATCTGAATCATGTGCCAAGGAAACTGCAACATTTTCAGATGGTTGGAAATGCGTTATGTAAAGTACTCTTTCTAAGGCTGTCATAATTTCTGACAGTCATTAAAAGAGCAGTCATAAGTCCAAGGCTACCTGTAAATAGCTGCTCCATTTTGCATTGTTTTGTAATTTTTATAAAATTTCTGTAAAATCTATAATTTCTAGATTCTTTGTTGATTCATTTTATAATTTTAAAACTGCATTTTAATATGAGCTACATGCACTTGCAGTATTCCTGTTCTAAACACTTGCTAGAGCATTCCTTTTAAAAGGGCAAATGACTTATCTATAGGCCAGGCAGATTCTCTATAATTTTGAAAAATTATCAGGAACAGATTTGGGATGAGGTTATATGGAAAGAAATGTTATAGTGGCAAATACTATATTACATTTATCTGTCTAGCTACAATGCAAAATTTGTAAAATACAGATTGATTAGGCTTACAACGTTTTACATTATTTTAGGTTAGTAAAACTGGAGCAGAAGGTGCAGTATTGGATGAGGCTAAAAATATCAACAAATCTCTATCGGCTCTTGGAAATGTCATTTCTGCTTTAGCTGAAAATAGTGTAAGTATATCAGTGATTTGCAAATGCTTGATGCAAATTGCTTAATTTCAGCTAGGAAATGTGTTATCCTCATATTAATTCCCTTCATTGCTTTAGTATATATTGAATATTTTAATAAGTTTAATAAACTTCAATTACATTATGCATAATTATAGCACTGCAAAATTACATATAAGAACTTCCTGTTGAAAATACCATACCAAATTAAAGTTAAATGATTCTTGGTTTGGGTAAATACAAAATATTCTCACCTATCTATAATAGGATAGAGTAAAAATAGCCTTTTTCTTATTTGCAGACATATGTTCCATATCGAGATAGTAAAATGACCAGAATTTTACAAGATTCCTTAGGAGGCAATTGTAGAACCACAATTGTTATTTGCTGCTCCCCATCATCTTACAATGAATCTGAAACAAAATCTACACTGTTATTTGGTCAGAGGTGAGTGAACAATCTTAAGAGTGAGATTGTAAAAGCAGAATGATTACATTGAAACACACTTTAGACTGCCACAAAAACTGAATGATGTAAGTTTTGAGCTGTTTTTACATAAAATATACATGTACAGGTGTTTTTGCCTAATATTTGTTTCACTAAAATGTTTTTCTTAAAGCTTGTTAGTATTTGATTCTGTAAGTTCCTTGTCAATTATTATAATCAGAAATAGAAAGCTAGACCTTTAGGGGTACATTTCTGATTGATGTATTTTTGGGATGCAAAAATACAAGTTGGTGTATATTTGGTATACAAAGTTATATGTAAACTGATTTTTTTCCACCTGGTTTATTTTGCCACACTTCTATTTGCAACTAGTGTTATTTTCTGCCTTATGGCTGTCTTGAGCTTTTCACAATCATACAAAAGATGATTGTATAGATACAATGTGCCATGCTGTGAAGCTGCATAAAGGTGACAAAACTATGTACATATTGTTTTAATTATTCAGAAAAGGGATTAGGGTTGAAGATTAACATTTAAATCTTCTAACAGTTTAAACAATCCTATATTTAGTTAACCTTGAATCTGCCTTTATAGAGCCAAGACTATCAAGAATACAGTGTGTGTTAATGTAGAATTAACTGCAGAACAGTGGAAGAAAAAATATGAAAAAGAAAAGGAGAAAAACAAAACACTACGTAACACTATCCAGTGGCTTGAAAATGAGCTCAGTAGATGGCGCAATGGTGAGTTACTCACAGCCTTCTATTCTGAGATCACTTTTTATTAAATGTGAAATGGTATTACCATGGCTTTTGCTTAAAAATAAATCATATAATACAATAGGATTTGCAAGGCATTTTCAACCTTTTACAGTTACCATGGTCTTATCAGAAGACCTTTTTTTCAGCATAGCATTGAAATTAAGTAAAATTCTCTACAGTGTAGCAGCTAAATATTCTATATATTTGTTGATCAGGCACAAATCTTTTGAGGAGATCAGAGTATCGGTGACATTATGTTCTAGTACTAAATTGTTTTAAATTTCATCTGTGGATATGGACATTCAGTCCAGAAAGGCAGTATTTTTTTGTATATCTAGATGGCTTTTATAAATATGAATAATGGGATTTCAACAAAACTTGCATGAAATAAATGCTTGTCTAAAGTGAAGTCACTTTTTAACATTTTCTTCTTGAAAGTAATTATATCTTGGGGATTTCTGTTTTAAAGGAGAGACTGTACCACTTGAGGAACAGTTTGACAAAGAAAAGGCTAATTTGGAAGCATTTGCTGTGGATAAAGATATTACAATTATTAATGATACCCCAACTCCTACTATTGGAGTGATTGGCAATTTTACTGATGCTGAAAGGAGAAAGTGTGAAGAAGAAATGGCTAAAGTGTATAAACAGTTAGATGACAAGGTAAGTATTATGTACTTATGGGTTTAGAGAAAATATACAGGAAAGTGAATAGACCTTGAAATGACCTTTTGCATGAATGTTGGAGTTAAAGGTTGCCTGCTGAATGCAATTAAGTGGTATATAATGACACACCTAGTGAACTTCAATATTGAGCAGGGAGTTAGTCATATAAGGCAGCACACACACACACACACACACACACACACACACACATATATATATATATATATATATATATATATATATATATATATATATGCTGCCTATCTCCCAATCAACTTAGGTACCCCCAATCAAAAGTTAAAATAATATATAAACTGATACTAAAACTTTAAAACTAAACAGATTAAAACATTAAAAACAAGAAAGACTTGGTACAAGTCTACCTTCTAATGTGCAGTTATCTAATCTTATCCTACCGCTTGGGAGATAAGCCCAAGGTCTTCAAGGCTTTACAGAAGGCTAAGAGGGTAAAGACCCGCCAAACCTCAAGGGGAAGGTTGTTCCAGAAGGCAGAGATTGCCATGTAAAGGCATGCTTAGATGGTAATATTTAGGGGAAAGACTATGATTGTGCCCAGCATAAAGTTAAAGATATATTGATAGAGGGTTGTAGGTTTGCGTGTAAATTATTCCATATTTTTGGCTGAGAACCAAAAAGATTTTGGGTGAATGATAGATTGTATGGTGCAATGAGAACTATGGATCTGGAAATTAATACATCAAAGACCAAATTATGTTTGACAGAGAAAATGGAATGAATAATTGCAAGTTATTGATCAGTCAGCATAATTTGATTCAATTTATTCAGTGCATGCTGTTTTGTAAATTGGCAGTCCCATCTTATTGCCATTGATACAATCAAAGGAGGTGCTGACATGTATATACTTATATGTTTTTAGAAATAAGCATTCAAATTCTGAAAATCTTAACAGGATATAAAGGACTTCTCTGAGCATCTTCAAAGTTTGGGTCAGATCTAGTTTATAATTACTCTTCTGTTAAGACAAAACAAATATGATAGAACTGTTTCTATCCTATCTCAAACATTGTGTTGAAAACTCCTTTTAGATTTGAAAGACGGACCTTCCTGGCACTAGGAACACTTCTTAAGAAGTTCTCTTTAATGTTAATAAAAGCCACCTGACATGAAGAATATCTGACTGTGCTTTTTGGATACTGATTGTTTTCTTGATATTAAATAGGATTAATAATCAATGCTTATTTAATGAGTGTTACAGTTGAATAATTACCTTTCTTCTTTTTTATTCAGGATGAAGAAATTAATCAACAAAGCCAGTTAGTGGAAAAACTAAAAACACAAATGTTGGATCAGGAAGAGGTGACTATTACTATTATTTACATACTGTAAAGAGAAGAAAAAAGCATAATAGTGCAAAATAAATATATTACTTATTATAAAAAAGTGGTTTCTGTTACTGAAGTATGAGAAATATAGCTCATAGTGTCAATGTTTCACAAAAGAAGATTTTATATTTTTGATTAGAATACTGGTTTCTATGGACCTATGTTACAAATCACTGAATGGAGGTCTGTAAATATATCTAGAGCCCAACAAGATTTAAAATAGTGAGCAGTGTTGTTATAGAGCCTTAAAATAAATTGTGTAGGTATATTTTACCCTAACAATCAGCTTCTGTAATATGTTCATTGTTGCTTAAGAAACAGCTATTAAAAAAATATTTACTAGTGGTCTTTTTTTAAATAGCTTCTAGCATCTACCAGACGGGACCAAGACAATATGCAAGCTGAACTGAATCGCCTTCAGGCTGAAAATGATGCTTCTAAAGAAGAGGTAAAAGAGGTTCTCCAGGCCCTTGAGGAACTTGCTGTCAACTATGATCAAAAGTCACAAGAAGTTGAAGACAAGGCAAAGGAGTATGAAATACTAAGTGAGGAATTGAATCAGAAATCGGTAAGATAATAGAAGGAGTTTCTTCAATAAACCAAACTTTGATTGTCAGGTGCACACTATATAACTATTAACTGAAAACCTCTCCTATGTGGGTCTTTTTCCAAATGCTGCCTAACGTTTATTTTATTTCTAAATTTATTGTATTTATTGTAATTATTTTATACTGTTATTTAAAGCATTGTAATCTATTCAGAGTTGCTTGATAGTGAGAATGAGATGGGCTGCATGGGAATGAAATAAATAAGCTGTTCAGCTTACTGTTACAGTAATTCTGGGTGGCTATGTTAACTATATATGCTATTATTCAAATCCATATGTGGATTAATTTATAAAAATAGATTATGTTGGATATCTGATGTTCAAATTAAATGATTTAAAAATATATGAACGTTTATTTAGCTTGCACTAATACAGCTTCAGGAAAATACTTCTAAATGCCTTCCTAAAAGGAAAAAAAAAGGAATATGATATAACTTTAGAGAGGTCAAAGTATATTTGTACTTACAACTGCTGTGAAAAATATCAGGAGCTATTTCTTTTTATTTTCTTTATTTTCTATTTTTCTTAAACTTTCTTTTTCATGCACTTTTTGCTTTTTCTTAGATTTAATTTTCTTCTTCCTTATTTTATATTACTTTATGTTATCTTTTATCTTGTTTAAAAGTTTTGATAAAATTATATATAATTAAATGTCTTATTAATATTATAATTCAATGGAAGACCATTTATGTTCTAGATATGCAGTGTCACCAATTGCTCTAATTAATTATTAGTATTGCTACTTTAGAACAAATTTGGGTTTACTTCTTTGGGAGATACAGCCTTTTGAGAACAATTGAAAGTTCTTCTCGAATCTAATCTAAACAATTGAAAGAGATAGTATAATGTCATAATACCTCCATTCTTTCTCATTTATATTTAATATATGTTTCATAGAAGTACATTCCAGTTAATGTTAGTGACACATGTTAATATTAATGATAAATTGAATAAAAGGCAGAAATTGGGTCCCAAACATTAGATTGCACATTTCTCACTTTAAAATGAAATACAATTATTAACAGAAAGCAAACCGATGTGTCTCAGGAAGATAGCATGCAGCCTCTGTATGTAAAAAAATTTTTTAAATTTTTTACATTTTTTAAAAATGTATGGATCTGTACAATCACTTACAGTAGTGCCTTTCTACATTGGTTTGAGCCTTATATTGCATACAACTTTATATAACATGCATTCATAAAGGTAATTTGTATACTTGAACAACTTTGTGTAATACTCATAGTTTGAAACATCTTATTTAAAGATCCTCATATGGATTGTATCTATGATACACAACTTCCCAGAGGGCTCCATTTAATTATATGCCTTATGTCATGGGCTTGTAGCATCTTGTCTGATTTTCACTGACATGTTAAGAAACTTCAGACTGAAACTTGTATTTGGGAGTTTAAGGTTCTGCATACCCCCTTTTAAAAATGTAACTTATTCTCAATTTTTTATTTTAAAATGATTGTCTTCATACACATTGAAATGTAAAATATTTGAGGATTATAATAAGTCAATTGCAACTTCTAGGCTTTACAACTTTTTCATCTGGTTAATAATTAGGTTTAAATGCCAAAGATAAATAGGTGCAGAGGCAAGAGTTAAATGCGGGAATTCAATTTTCTACTTCCAGTAGTTGTTCTGAGATTATATTTTTTTTGAACAGCATTGTTCAAAGGTTTCAGTGATCAGAGAAAGGAGAGAAATAAAAAGAAAAGCAACCAATACTTGGCGGTTTATGGGAGTTGGCAGCTGTTTGTACCTTCAATAGCTTGACTGAATAATTGTGCCCAATGGCTTTAATGATGACTGACAGCGAGACAGAAGCTTTCATGATCATGCCAATCTTTTGGAGTACAGTGAGAATAATTCTAGAGTCTATCATTCCTGAGCTCACAGAATTTAGAAAGAACGTTCCCTTAGGAAACAATCTACGACTACTTAAATGAAAATTGAAGTTCTTGGAATTAAGACAGAACTCTTGAATTGATTTTTGGCTGCTGATAATGTTATCTGAATAACAATATTTTTTTTCCTGTTGCAGATAACATTAGCTAGTATAGATGGAGAACTTCAAAAACTTAAAGAAATGACTAATCATCAGAAAAAACGTGCAACTGAAATGATGGCATCTCTTTTAAAAGATCTTGCAGAAATAGGAATTGCAGTTGGAAATAACGATGTAAAGGTAAATCATCTAATGAACCATTAAGATTCGAAATCCATCTTGTCCCTGAGTGGCACATCCCTATCATTGTATGTTTTGTCTTTTCATTATTAATTTATCATTAAAAATACTCATTACAGTATTTATGCATGAGAAATATTGCATAAACACACATTTCTTTTAAGACAGCTTTAAAAGTATACTTGTCATTTCCCATGAGAGCATCTGTTATTTTTATGGCAATACGGCAACTATCAATAACCATAGTTTATAAGAAATCAACTGTAGATATTGTCAGAAGTGGCAGTAAAAACAGTTTTAAAATACTTTTATAGAAAGATTTAGTGTTACATCAGAATGCCCCAAATCTGCCACATGGAAATGGCGTTAGATATAGTTTGTATGTCGCTTTTGCTACAATCTCATTTAAAATAGAATTTCATAATTAAGAATGTGTTTGACACTTTAATAGGAAGGAAATTGTCTAATGCTAAATAATATATGAACTCGGAAGAAGTTACTGGATTATTTTATGAACTTTCAAACTTTTGGAGCTAAACATTAATTCTTTCTTAGCAGCCAGAAGGAACTGGTATGATAGATGAGGAATTCACAGTTGCAAGACTCTACATCAGTAAAATGAAATCTGAAGTAAAGACGATGGTAAAACGATGTAAGCAGTTAGAAAGTACACAAATAGAAAGCAATAAGAAAATGGAAGAAAATGAAAAAGAACTAGCAGCCTGTCAGCTTCGTATTTCACAGGTAAATTTGATTTTATTCTGTTTCTTAAATACTTTGTAACAAACTTGTTCAATATGATGTTCTTCAATAGCCACCCTGCCTGGGAATTAAGGATCTTGTTTAGCATAATACAAGGGCAAAGGAGAAGGAAATTAGGATAGCCCAATTTTAAAATGGCTATTAGTGAGGGTATCATTCATTTTCTATCCTCTTCCTGTAGAGAAGAGAAAGTTAGTACTCTGTTACCAGTGAATGTGCTGAGTTCTTATTGGGCTCGAAAATATTTTAAAATACTTTTTCTGAATGCTTGAAAATCTTGGGGTTCCTGTACATCACTGATACCTTGTGTGCTCATTATACTATTTCTAGTACAAAAGTAATTGGATATGTGGGTATGCATTGGAAATGGAACAGCTTTTTCTAAGCTATGAATATTAGACTTTATTTGCTTGAGCATTATAACTGAAATTGAGCTTGAGAGCAGTTTTTGGTGAGTTTGAATTTTGGGTTTTTTAACACAATTAGTATAGAAAATCTCAGCAATTCTCATATTTTATAGCTCAGAATGTCTAAGCTCCAGTTGTAATGAAAGTGTATCTTCTTACTGGCTTCTGTAGGTTCAAGTTTTCCATCTAAACTAAAGAGAAATTGTAATTACCATATTCAAAGGAAATAGCTGTGTCCAATGTTGGTAACTCCCAATACTGTCAGAAAATATGCAAGGAATCCAGATGTAGGAATTTTTTTATTAGGGCAGCAATGTTTTTTTCTTTCCTGGGATGACCTTAAAATCCTAACAAAACACTTAGTAAGCATCTTTAATCTAGAAAGGAAATGTACTTATCCCCATTTGGATAATGCAAATTGTTTTTATAATGGAGCAGTTTAAAAAATGCAAGGGATTTAGGAGATTTCCATTTTCTTGGACTTTCTCAAGTGTAATTCTCTCATTCCTGTTTTACATCCTGATTTATCATTAATGTTTCTTGACTAAAATTCCTTCCTGTAATTCAGTAATAGAGCAAGAAAAGTAAAGACATTAAAGATTGATAAAATTGAATTATTTGAAAAAGGATACATTTGACTTTGCATAATATAGATGATTCCAAAAATATTCTTCAACTTAGATTTTAAGTTTTCTGGAAATTGTTCAATATATGTGTATTTTGATATTTTATTTAAACCATCACTTTTCTAAATCTCTGATACATGTCTCTAATTCATTGAAATTTCAATCCTGTTTTCATTTTGAAGCACGAAGCCAAGATCAAATCACTTACAGAATATCTTCAGAATGTGGAACAGAAGAAAAGACAGCTTGAAGAGTCTGTGGATTCTCTTAATGATGAGCTAGTTGAGCTCCATGCCCAAAGTATGTATTGCTGAGAAGTTGAAGTTTTAAGTTATGTTAACTGATACATCTCTGCAATAAGGGAATGATAGTGTATTTGCTAGTAAGCATATTTTAATCACACATGTAAGAGGGTACTGATATTAAAGTGATAGATTAAGACAAGAAAGACAAGTTCAAGGCCTCAGTTGGCTATATAAGCTCTATAGATGACTATGAATTAATCACTCTCTTAGCATACTTCATCTCACAGGATGATTTCATTAGAACAGTTGGGTGGAGTTATGCTTTCAGCTTGTAAAGAAATTGCAATAGCACGTACACTTATACACTGCTTTACAGTGCTTTATAGCCCTCTCTAAGCGGTTTACAGAATCAGCGTATTGCCCCCAACAATCTGGGTCCCTCATTATAATATATAGGTAGTCCTTGCTTGCAACCATTTGTTCATTGACAAATCAAAGTTATAACTGAACAAATAGTACTTCCACCCAGTCCTTGAAGTTGCAGCCACTGCAGCATCCCCACATTCACATGATTAAGATTTGGTGCTTGGCAATGCACCCAACCTTACCACCAGAGGAGGGTTTCAACTTCCTCCATTTGCCTATCTTCCCTCCCAATCTCTGCCCTTTTGACTGCAGTACACAGCAATACTCCTCAGTGCTGGCAGTGCCAGGACAGATGTAGAGGCCTGAGACCTTCAGCAGTCTCAATGGCTACCACCATCCTTTTGCCTTTACTTTAGTCTCAGTGGTGCTGCTGTCAAGGAGTGCTACCACAACAGGGTGAGCCAGAGTGCAGAGCTCTAGCTACCCCTATGCTCCACAGGCCTGCTGCATGCACTTGACCTTCACTGTCTTCTGCTCCTGCGCATGTGTGCCTGGACTTGTGCAAGGCAACTGCTGATCAGGCTAGGGCTTCTTCCTAAGTCTACTCACGTTGTTCCTCAAATAGCACATGTCATCCCCATGATGCCTTGGAAGACTTGCAGAAAATTGAAAAGGCAGAGGAGGCAGTACGTTACTTTACCAAGGCTCAGGGAAGAAAGGAAGACAGGAATGGCTTGGATTGGGATTGGCCCATGCCTAACTATCACTGGGATTCTGACAACAATGGTAATGGGGACTGCCGGGATTCCTGTCACTAAGTCACATGATGTCATGCTTTATGATTGCTTCACTTAGTGATTGAAATTCTGCTTTAATTACTATCATAATTCAAGGACTACCTGTAAATCCAATGAATAAATTATGTGTGTGAAAGACACATTGACTAGTAAATTTCTCAGAGATGTCTGCTGAAACAGAATACTTATTGGGTTGCCTACTAGTTTGATCATTCAGAATACAGATCATTCAGAATACAGATCATTCAGAATTTATAAGGTATAAGTATTAGAGGACTTTTTATACTAGCCAATTATGTATTTTAAAGATGAATTTCCCCCCTTCTTTACTAGGAAAAGTTCATGAAATGGAAAAGGAACATCTGAACAAAGTTCAGACTGCAAATGAGGCCAAGGCAAGTCAACCTACATTTTAATAATTCTTTAAAATGAATTAACTATGTACATTGTTTGTCCTTATACTGTAAAATAACCAGAACATTTGGTTCTTTAGCAAGCAGTTGAGCAGCAAATCCAAAGTCACCGTGAGACTCATCAGAAGCAGATTAGCAGCTTGAGAGATGAAATTGAGACAAAAGAAAAATTAATAACTGATTTGCAAGAGTAAGTTTTGCATACTGCTTTGTTGTAATGAGTGGGATTGATGGGAAGAACTTATTTTTGCTTATGAAATAGATTTTTAAGTGAAGCATTTTCTTTGATTTTACATACTTACATGTCAGCCTTTTTTAGGAGGAGGTTAAGACAGTGGCCAGAAATACCTTTTTTATATTCATTTTTTTCAATTTTGCAGTTTTTCGCAAATTAAAAAGCACAGTAGAAATAAAATAAAAATATCCACTTTAAAGAAACAATGACATACTTCAGATCTAGGTAACAGAATGGGTTCTGGTTCCAGAACTGGATCTACTCCATCTTTTCACCCAGTTTGATTGAAAGAATGGAACCAGTTATGGAACATAGTTCGTCTGCAGGAGATGATAATAAATACTCTATATCCATCAGCATGGAGAAAAAATGCTAAATGCAAGATGAAGTAGAAACCATCACTTTTGTTCTCACCTTGCAAAGTGAATTGAATTTCCCTGTTGGAAGGAAGCATGACTGATGAAGTGGTAGGAACTGCTGTATAATTTCCCAGTAAGAGAAAGTGTGAAACAGCAACTAAAGATTTCTTCCTGCCTTTGCTTTTTTTTTAATTTTAATTTGGTGATGAGAGAAGGCATGCAGCAAATGAATTGGCTGAAGCCATATTGTGAAGTGAGGACATCAGTACTCTCTGTGTTATCTGCCCCATTGGAAAAGGCATAAGATATTTTAAAGGGAAGTCTGCAGGGGTGGCTTTCCGAAACTTAATTATTCCATTTCAAGGCTCTTTTCTGCCTGCATTTTCCCCAGTTAACCTTGTAGGGTCTTTCAGTTGATTGATTGATTTCAAGAGTGGTTGTACTTGATTTGTGCCACTTTATGTCTTTTGGCTAAGATGTGAACAAGCCCAACAGCCTTGTTTGAAAATACTGGATTTGAAGTACAGACCTTGCTGCAGATAACAAGGAGGAGGCTTGGGATACAGGGTCTTGATAAATTAGAATGTGCATTAATTTCCGCATTCCTACTAAATGTAAACAATTTTTATTTGAAATCAATTAAGTTCACCTTGTAACTCAGACCTGTTGGGAATTAAACCAGTTATCAGTTGATTCCAAAATAATGTTAGGGCTTCTATGGTTGATTGTCATCTTGGTTTTGAGATAACAAAATTGATAATCAATTTGATACGTCACAAAGTAAATAATCACCATTGCTCACTTAATTTTTGTTTCTGTGTTCAGTCAAAATCAGAAGATAATACTAGAACAGGAACGACTCAGAATTGAACATGATAAACTGAAAACTGTGGATCAGGAAAAAAGCAAGAAATTGCATGAACTTACGTAAGTAAAAGCAATTTATATTTCGATATATAATAAAAATCAGTTGATGCTATTCATTTTGGTATACTTTTCAAAAAAATTGGCTTCCAGGCCTGTGAATTCTGAGTTTGAGATATTGTGTTCTTTTACCATCTTATATTTTCCTACAAATGGTTGTTAATTAGGAAATATTATTTTCAGACTAATTTAAAAGCATCGGTTCTTAGACGTTCTGGAACTTATTTAGAACTGGATTTTAATAAACATTAATTAAATATTTGTTCATTATCTTTCTCTTACAAAGAAAAACAGGAGAGATATAGCTTATCCTTAATAATTACAAGTATGCTAGGTTTAGATTTTTATAGTTGTTCTGAGATGGAAGATGGGTGCAATTAGAGCTTTGGCAGGTGACTGGTTGTGCCATTCTTTGAATAATATAGTTTTAAAGATGGATTACTTTCCATTTGTTCCATTATGTTTCATGCAATATATGTACATGCTTCTGCAATATTTATTGCAAATGCATATAATAAATAATATAGATAAAATGCCAAATAATTTCATTTGTTTGGGTCATAGCTTCTGAAGTGTTGTGTATAAATTTGCATAAGATTGACATTGTTTTTTAATCAATATTTTTCTTATGTAATTCAGTGTTTAAATTGTGGAATCTATATGTTTAATTTATTAATCTAGGTTTTATTTTTCATATTATTTAAAAATCTCCAGAGATTTGAGAACAACTACTAAAAGTTTAATGAATTTTAATTTATGATTTCAGTGTTATGCAAGATAGAAGAGAGCAAGCAAGGCAAGATCTAAAAGGTTTAGAAGAGACTGTGGTAAGCTGTATATTCTGAAAAAAATCTTTTAAATTCTTGAACTACTTTACCAAGAGAAGTCTTAATTCTAATACTCTTATGCTTGTTAGGCCAAAGAACTTCAGACTCTGCATAATCTCAGAAAACTCTTTGTTCAAGATTTGGCCACCAGGGTTAAGAAGGTAATGTCACACTCAGTTCTTTATTTTAAAATGTATTTAATATTTTGGATTGTTCATTCTGGAAGAATATGAACTCCAATTGTATCTCTTCTTATCAAAGAGTGCAGAGATTGATTCAGATGATACTGGTGGGAGTGCTGCTCAGAAACAGAAGATTTCTTTCCTAGAGAACAATCTTGAACAGCTCACAAAAGTTCACAAACAGGTAAAACTGTAATAATCTTATATTTTTGTTTGCATTATTTAAAAAAGCTACATTACCAATGGTTTTATAAAATGTTATAGCTTTGCTCTGTAATAGCAAAATCCTTCCATAGTTCCTAAGTAGCCCCAAAGCTCAGTAACAAAGAAAGAGAGGTCTATGGATCTATCAAATTGTCATAAGCAGATACTCAGCATTAGAGGATCAGCTCCACATAAAGTTCCCCCCATCACATGGCAATAAACCAACATCTAGATAAACTGGAGTTACCTTCTTTTGAACAACAACCAACAAGCAAATAGCAACTAGAATGCATGCAATTATTGGAAAAAGAGAAACACACCCCAATAAGCCACACAACTGTCAACAAACAAACAGAACCACTACTTTATCAGTCAAATCATACCAACAAAAGGGCATCAGTCACTTTCATATTAATATCTACTTAAGAGAATCATCCCATTTAAGGACCTGCAGAGTTAGACAGGATAATTGGATATATAATGCCTACTAACCAAGAAAATGTATTTCTTCAAAATTCCTGCACCAATGAATCAGTTTGATTTAGTGATTATGATACCAAGCTAGAAAGCAGGAGAGTGTGACTGTGGAAATTTTCAGTCATTCAGGTCACGGTTGTCCCAAAGGTGTTTTTTTCAAGAGGCAGCTGGACTTGCTTGTTTTTTTGTTTTGTTTTGTTTTGTTTTGTTTTGTTTTGTTTTGTTTTGTTTTGTTTTGTTTTGTTTTGTTTTGTTTTTGAAGACTTTTTGCTTCTTGGATGAGAACTGATAGGTCTTTAAAAAAAAAAAGTCCTGTTGTTTCTCAAAAAAAGCACCTTTAGGACAGGAGGGTGTGAGATCTAGTCCCCTTTTAGGCATGAAAACCAACTGGATTACTTTGGGCCAGTCATACTCTCTCAGCCCAACTCAACACACAGGGTGGTTGTTATGGGAAAAATAGGGGGAGAGAGGAATATTTGCTTTGAGTTATTTATAAAAATAAGAAAGGGGGAATATAAATATAAACAAAAGCCAAGTTTGCAGAAAATAAATAATGTGATATGCCAACCCTGAGCTACATGGATTTGCTGCCATCACAGCCAGTATTGAATCCGTGTTAAGAGTTGGAGTTAGAGTCATTGCTGATTACTAAGTATAGCTAGTAAGGCATATCATCAGACGTCAGACGTTTTCTGTTTCTATTATGACATTTACTTGGACTAAGACTTTGACAATGTATTCATTTTCTAAGCTTTCAGTTTGTGTTAGTAGATAGTATAGGTGTAGAACCTTCAGAATCAATTTGGATGAAGTGTTTTGGGATTTGTGGGGCTCCAATTTAGGGCTTAAGCAGCTACATTTTTTTTCAGGATGATGCAGCTGGAGATAAGACAAGTGCTACTGTCACACATTCATATGCTCTGAAGAGCCTCTTCTAAATTGTACCTAAAACATTTCATTTTGCGTGAGCAGAGGGTTGGACTATATGACCTCCAAGGTCCCTTCCAACTCTGTTACTGTTACTTAGATGATACCATTCAAAAATATTTATTTTTAGTTTATAAAAGAGTTGCAGGTGTGGGGGGGGGGTTAGATTAAAATGAGTAAATTCTTCAAAATTTTTATAGGAATTAAATGGAAAAGTCAATAACATTGTTTATGATCGAACACATATTTTGTGTGATAGAAGTGCTTTATTGCATATTTATTAGAAATTGACGATCTGTAAAATTTGTTGCACAAATTCACATACATTATTATATGTCCAGTTGGTACGTGATAATGCAGATCTTCGTTGTGAACTTCCGAAACTGGAGAAACGGCTTAGAGCTACAGCTGAAAGAGTTAAGGCTTTGGAATCGGCATTAAAAGAAGCAAAAGAAAATGCTTCCCGAGATCGTAAGCGATACCAGCAAGAAGTAGACCGAATTAAAGAAGCAGTGAGATCAAAGAACATGATCAGAAAGGCACATTCAGCACAGATTGGTAAGTAGAACAAATGAAGCATAAACACGATGTGTTTACCCACACAGATTTTAAAATAATGGAATATAACAAATGTGTGCATACTGTTAGACTATTAATCCCTTAATTTTATTTGGGTTGTTGTGGGATTTTTGAAATTCTCCTGCCTCAAAATCTGTTTTGTGTATAGCAATAATTAAAACACAGCAAGTATTTTTACAGTACAAAGGAATTGAATGACCTGTACTTTCGGTTAAAAGTATGGTACAAAAGGAAAGAGAAATGGAAGAGGAGAGAAAAGCACTAATTCTGTTACTAGAATCCAGTTAGTAGTGTTGCTGGAAGGAAAACCACATTAGAGAAGCTGGTGGCCTTTGGCACAGTAGAGGGAATGGGACTTTCAGGGAAACTTGAATCCAACAGCATGGAAAATCTATGATTGCCTGAAAAATTAGGTTTTAGCAGCTGGACTTCTTGGAATTCACATTTTCACATCTTGCTATATACAAACATTCTTTAATTATGGATTATAAGGGACAGAATGCTTCCCTTCTCTCCCCCTCCTCCGAAAAGAGTATGACTGAAGTAGAGTAATAATAAATCCCATTTCAGAAAAGAACCTCGCACCCCTTGAAAATAGTGTGGCGTACAGCACATGGAGATGAGGCCTGCCAGTGGAAAGAAGAGCTAGTGTAAAAAGATCATCCTTTCCTTAGCAAATAGCAGGGCTCTGGGGCATTTTTCTCCCATGCCTTTTGAAAGGAGCATTTCAAGTTGCAGAAGCCTAGCTCAGGATTCCTTTACTCATCTGTGCACCTATGTGTAGAAATACATATAGTTCAGCTTTCCAGGATACCAATTCTTCCAAAGGATTTTATCAATAGATTTCATTGATAAAATTGTTATTTTTCATAAGGTACTAAAAAATTAGGATCTTTCCCATAAGACAGCTATCATTTATTGGCGTTTTTAGTGGGCATTCAGATGAATTGGAACAGGTGCTGAGTGCTCTTTAACTATACTTCCATAAACATGAATTCTCAATTACAGGCTGTGTGTATTCAGATATTTATATATATAGTAGTTGCTGCTTTATCTACCAAAATCTGATAGTGTGGCAGACTTTTTCTTCGGTTGTATAGTTTGCTATTAAAGCACTTATGTAAAAATCTTTGTTTAATATCCTGCATTTCAAAAAAATATATAACAATGCATCTTAGAATATTGTCATTACACATTAAATATAAACATAAGTATAATTTAATTTTAAAAAACCTCATTGTTTTATGAAACATCAAGACATGTCTTTCTGGTCTAGCATTATCTTCATCAGATATATGTAATAACTAGCCCATAGCAATGTAACCTTAATGCCCAGTCCTGAAGACACTGAAAATCTCTTAGTTCATTGGACAAAGAAACTGTAGTAGGAAAAACAAAGCAAAAATTAGTTACAAATGTTCAACTAATTGTAAAAAACCATCTTTAACTGAAATATGTTGAAATACTTTTCTGGAACTTAAATATTTCTTGCTTCCATTTAATCTATCATATTGATCACATTTTAATTTGTCACATGGCCTTGCTTTATCTTTTATACTTTTTTTTTTTCATTTAGCTAAGCCTATTCGTCCAGGTCAACATCCAGCTGCTTCTCCAACTCATCCAAATGCAATTCGTGGTGGAACTGCTTTTACCCAAAATAGTCAGCCAGTTGCTGTTCGTGGAGGTGGAGCTCGGCAAGAGAAAGCATAAATTTTGATGATCAAGGTTGGTTGATTACTTTAAACTGGTAGTTTACTTTATATGTAAGAAATTTGAAAACTTCCTAAATACAAAAAGGAATTAATTAAAAACATACCAGAATTGTACACTAGGATTAGAATCATATAATCATTACTGACATCATGGAGATTGTATATTTTTTAAATAAACATATATAATTATGAATATTTGTGTAAAGTTACACTTTGGAGACTAAGAATTGTAAGCACTTTTCATTTATGCATGTCCTTTTGGTTATTTCTAGATGGTGAGAAGTACACACAACATGATCAGAATTGGATATTGCGCAATGAGAGTCATTCCTTGAAAATTAGAAAATTGTATAAATTTGTACCATCTGTACAGCTCTCCTCATTTTTGGATTTGGCTAATTGAGTCCCAACAAATTAGAATTCTTTTTTCTTTTTTTGGAAAATTGACATATAACTTAAAATGTAGGTCTCATTACATGATCTGTCGTTCATGTCTTAAATTTAGTCTGCACTGTGCCAAGTTGAATGTATGTTAAGCAACATCTTAAAATTTCCTAGTTTAATTTATGTATATTTAATGGTCTTAGGAAGTGTGGAGCTATGTTGAAATAAGTTTTAAACTTTACCACTTTAATTACACTACTTGACCCACTCATGAATTAGAACAACACTGTACATTAATTTTGCCTATACGGCTGTACATTAATTTTGCCTTTGTGGCTGTATAGAGACTAAGACTAAAATTATTTGTACAGTATGAAATTACTGAGATGTGTTTATGACGACTGTTGCCTTTAGGCACTGAAATCTCAAAAACATAGAACTAAGAAAGTGTTTTTGTAAGGCTATGTAATTGTTTAATTAAATATCTCTTACTGGGTTATTGAGTTAATACTGGGTATAGCAAGTAATAAATATAGATTGACATGAAAAGATTTGGCAATGACTTCAATTTGTCCTATTCCTGACTATACACAGATTAGCATGATGAGATGAAAACATTCTGCTTCCTCTTGATGAGCCTATCAATCATCAGAGCTGTATAAATTTGGAGGAGAAATTGGGAATTTATTATGCATTTGTGTTTTTTACTGTAATAAACTTTATTCTACAAGTAACGCTACAATGTTCTATAAATGACAGTCTAGAGTAGCCTGCAAACTACAAATTTGGTTTAAAGTTTGAGAATAAGAATGGATTCATTAATTTTCAGCAAACTGAAAAACAGGAGCAAAATTAATTGTTTAAAAAGACCAGAAATGTTGGATGACTATGGAAATTGAGCTATACTGAACTTTCATTGTAATTAATTTGTGAATCTAGATTTCTGTAAATGTATCTTTTCCAGACAACTTCTCAGACAAATTAATTAGTGTTCTATTTGTTTTTGCAAAAAGTCCCAAGCCCTAGTGGTGTTTTTTTTTCAAATGAGAGTTTTGCCCTTTAGAATGGCGCTTCAGGAAGTTCAAATAATGCCTTTGATAGGGACTTCCTGCACGATAAATTCTAAAAGAGTTAGAAGTCTTTCTCATAACAATCGTAAGGTGTATAGGAGTAGAAGAATAAACTGCAGCAATGGAGATGCTAAATAACTGCTTTCCTGGAATGCATTTATGCTAGTTTTGTATCTTGTTACAGTAAGTTCACAAGCACTTGGAGATAAAGGTTTTCTGTAGATTTTTATGACTAACTTTTTTACAAATTAAAAGTATTTGTATTATGATGAAGCTTAATAATAGAAAAATTAGGCTGTTTCCCAATAACTTCTCATTTGTGATTTTTAAAATAATTTTTGGAATCTGGGCTTTTTTTTTTAACCAGCCAAGCTGTTGAAAGTTTTGGAATTGACCTAACACAGTTCTGTGTTTAAAATAAACCCTCCATACATAAAATGAAAAGACCTCTGCAACGTAAGAGGGGACTTGTACAAAGGGAAATGGGTATTTAAGTAATGGTTCTTAGTGTTTTCGGTTGCAATAGCCTATGCCACTTTCTCAACAGTAACATATTGTTCTAATCCCAATTCAGTTTGCATAGTTCAAATACGGTTTCTTGGCAGGATATTCAAATGAAGCAGGATATTTTCTCATGGTTGTTTATGGTAGTTTCATTTCTGTAAGTAATGTATCACAGGTTTTGGTGCTGATATGGCTATGTAAATTAAATAAACTGTACCTAGCATGTACCTCAAAATGTACAATTTTTTAATACCCGGAGATTTTTTTAAAAAAAAATTGATCCGATATGAAGTTTACTGAGAATTGCAACTTAGACTTTCAAAACAACTCCCTTTTAATTCTTTGGATCACCTATGGTATATTGCATGACAGGACAATTGATGGTTTTGCAAATTTAAAATCTTCAGTCTACATTAGAATTGTTAAATGCATTGAAGTTTCAATTTATGGTCCTTGAGTCTTCTTTTCCTCTAAGTTCATTTCCTAAAAATGGCTTAGGATAAGAGTTGAATAACATGGAAGACATTATTTATGGAGATGAACTAAATAATCTACCTAACATTATTGATATGATTATCTCTAACTTAGACATAAAATGAAAGAGTTAGCCTATTGGTACATTGGTTTATTCTCACTATATGAGGATAAATAAATGATTTGGAGAGGATAGCTAACTACTTGCATGCTGTAAATGTTTTGTATTTCAAATAAAGAAAATCTTTGAATTCTAGTGAAACTCATTGAGATGTAATTTAATACCAGGTAGAATCTCTCATGGCATTATATCATCATATAGTGCACTAAGGTTTCATATTTAATACAACCAATATTCTGCTAAGATTAATTCTGGAAAGAGTCTTCAATAGGAAGCATATAAAATAAAATAAGCTAAATTCATATTCAACACTGTTACATAAATTTATGTAGATACTTGTTAGGCACAAGTAACTAGAACCATTCTGTATAGGTCCAAATAGATACTTTATTGCTGATCTCAGTTGTTTTTTCCCCCAAACCAACTCCAAGCTGAAATGACTTTCTATTTTCCCTAAAAATGATCCCTCTCATTCAATTGGTAATTCCGCCACAGTACCAAAGACCAAGAAGTATATACATGTGATGGTGTTTTCATTCATTTGAACATGGTCTCAATCATGCAAACCTCTGTAGTAGTCTTTGACTACAAACATTCATTTAACAACCATTCAAAGTTACAAATGCAGTGAAAAAAAATGACCTATGACCGGTTTTCATTTCCATGTCACACAATGAAGATGCAGATGCTTGGCAACTGGCATGTATTTATGACAGTTGCACTGTCTTGGGGTCATGAGATTGCCATCTTTAACCTTCCCAGATGGCTTCCCACAAGCAAAGTCAATGGGGGAAGCCAGATTTCTTTAAAACAGCCACATGATTCACTTAACCACTGCAGTGATTTACTTAAGTGTGGCAAAAAAAAAAAGTTGTAAAATGAGGCAAAACTCACTTAACTATCTTGCTTAGCAATGGAAATTTTGAACTCAGTTGTGTTTGTAGGTTGAGGACTACCTGTACAAAAGTATATAGTTTTCATAAATTTTGCATTCAAATACGAACATATATCAATCTTTGCTTATAAGTGGTGTTCATATGCCCTGATATAAACCTGAAATTCAGACCCGAACCTTCCATCTATTGAGGGAGGATATCTAATTATCAAATTTCCATGAGATTTATAAGCCTTCCCATAAACCTTCCATACTCTTCCAAGAACAAGCGTGTAAAGCCAACTTGTCATGTTGGTGCTAGGCTTTTTGTTTCTGAAAAATTGCCCCTGATGTACCATGCCAGAGGTAACTGGCACTTAGACTGCCCTTCAGGGAAACTGTGCTAAAAGCTTGATGACTTTCCCAGAATGAGCCCTATTGTTGCACTCTGAATTAAGGACACAGACGTAGAAGGTGAAAAAAAAGAAGAGACAGAAAAGGAATGAAAATGCTTCCTGAAGTGGGTGATCTCAGTCAGCTGCTACTAAGTCCAGGATGGCCTATTAGGATACACAAGAAAACAAATTTACACAGCCGAGATTTCAGTTCATACAATAAAGTATATCTTCACTGCTGGCTCTTTGTTCTCTAAATTAATGCAACATTTCCAGTCAGTTGCTCCGGGTGGGGCTTTTCGCTTTTGCCAGGCTTGGAGCCACCATGGCAAATAGAAAACACTTGAAACACAAAATGAGTCTGCCCCTCCTCTCTGATAGGGGCCCACCTGCAGGAGGAAACATTCTCCTTGTTTGCTCCTGAGTGCCTGGCTTTGTCAGGGTTCAGTTTTTCTCTTCCCATTATCTGGATGGCCCTTACATAATCTGGACTTCTCACGGAATTTCCTCCCAAAATCTTTTTTAAACCTTCACACTTCCAGGATCTGCAGAAGGCTTTAGACTACTGGCAAAGGTATTTGCTCAAATATCTTAAAGGGAAAGAACTTGGCTAAATTTGTATCGGGGACCAAGAAGCTACTGAAGCATCCTATACTGGGAACTGGCCCTTTCTTGTTTGGACAGAGACATGAATATGTTGCCATTTTTAACAATTGTGTCTCAGTGTTCAATTTACAGTAATTTCCATTCATACTAACATCACTTTAATTATACATAAATTAAACATTTCTTAATAGCTGATCAAGTTCCTGATATCATTAATTAAATGACAGCTTCCACGAGGCTAGCACAAAGGAATTAAGTTAAAGATATTGGCCACCAGAGGGAGCAGCAATCCTTTTGTTCTACAGTACATCTTTGTCATTTTGAAAAGTTCAGCAAAGTATAGGAAATATTTTCCATCAGTTCATGTTAACCTATATTCTGGATCACATGACATAGGAAAGGGAGGAGGCTCAGAATGGAGAAGTTGACAACATTTTGATCTGCTGCCCTTTGACTCCTCCCATAAGGATGAATTCTTTCTCTGGCGTTCTAATCCTAATGTGGTCTGTTTTTAAACTTTTCTGCCACTGATTTTCTGCTCAGTTTCCAGATAATCATTCTGGTGACAAAGTTCTCTCTCCCTCTTACCTAATTTCCTCCACTATTCCATTGTTTTGGAAAGAATAAAAATAAAGCTGGCTCAAAGTATTTTATTTTGTAACTTTTAAAAGAATGGTCAAAGACATGCTTTTACAAAGCAATAAAAGTTATACAAGTCTCAGATGGGCTGACACTGCCCCAGGCAGACTCTAGTGCCATGATGGTAAACCTATGGCACGCGTGCCAGAGGTGGCACACAGAGCCATAGCGGTGGGCACACGAGCGCTGCCCTAGCTCCGCTCCGGCACGCATCCGCACACTGGCCAGCTAATTTTCAGGCCTTCCGGGCCCACCAGAAGTCAGGAAACAGGCTGTTTCTGGCCTCCGGGAGGTGGGGAAGGCCGTTTTTGCCCTCTCCAGGCTCCAAGAAAGCCTTTGGAGGCTGGGGAGGGCAAAAAATGGGCCTACCAGCCCACCGTGCCATCACGTGCCAAAAGCAGGGGGAGTGCAGGGGGTCACCCACACATGCACATGAGGCGCATTGAATTATGGGTGTGGGCACGCACGTATAATACCTCCCCCCCCATGCTCCCCACACTTTTGGCACGTGATGGCAAAAAGGTTAGCCATCACTTCTCTGGGAGTTCTGGACTCACAACTCCTACTTGAGGAGCAGGTGGCAGTCATGGCCAGGTGGGCCTTTCTGCAACTGCAAGTTGCGTACCACATATACTTTCCTGGACTAACAATCCTTGCTTGCAATCACTGACACGCTAGTCGCTTCCATCTTGATTATTGCAACACGATCTACACAGGCTGCTCTTGAAAAGCATCCAGAAGTTCCAATTGGTTCAAAATGCAATGGTTCACATGGTTTTGTTCAGACCCAGAGGTACATATGTGTTACCTCTCCTGCAGGAGCTGCATTGGCTGTCAATTTGCTTCTGGGTACAATTCAAGGTTCTGGTTGTCACCTTTAAAGCCTTGGCTTAGGACAAATGGTGGGTCACTCCAGTGGTGAAATCCAAATTTTTTTACTACCGGTTCTGTGGGCGTGGCATGGTGGGCATGGCAGGGGAAGGATATTGCAAAATCTCCATTCCCACCCCACTCTGGGGCCAGCCAGAGGTGGTATTTGCTGGTTCTCCAAACTATTCAAAATTTCCGCTAGCGGTTCTCCAGAACGTGTCAGAACCTGCTTAATTTCACCCCTGGATCACTCCCTTTGGAACATCAATTTCCCTTCTGGAAATTAAACTGACCCTCACTTTTCACAAAGCCTTAAAGACTGGTTTTGCCAATCGGTCTGGGGAACCCTGAGTGGGATGGAGCTCATCAAATGGCTTCTTTGATTGATTGCTGTTGCTAGGGGAGAGTGGGTTGTTGTTGTTTGCTTTTAATGTTTGTATATTGAGTTTTTATTTTTTGAAAGCTGCCCAGAATCATTGTGAGTGAGTGAATGGCCTCATACATTCTCCAAATACATACATACATTCATACATACATACTGCAGACTTCTGATAGAACATTTAGAAGTAGAGAACATTTAGGATAGCAGAGAACATTTAACAAATGTTGAAAGATGTAAAGATGTGCAATTTTTGGTACTTACAGATTTCATTGCTGACTCTTTCAGGAAAAAAAAGGGGGGGGTGGCGAACTACTTATGTGAAGGACTTGTTAGTTTTCCTGAGATCTACCTAACAATATTTTTAAGTATCCTAGGAAGCAGAAGACAATGAAGAATTAGATGTAAATGAAAATACCTCAATTGCAGCTGGTATGGCTAATTTAAAGAAAGTGATGGGGAAATAGCTGGAAATGACTGTCAAGCACCAAACTTCACTTGAATACATTAAAACTGAAAAACCAATGCTTCTCATATCTGCTGTCATAAGTAATAGGAATATTTGTTACTTCATATATTTCGGAATATTTCATATCTATCATCGCAGGTCATTTTGGTCATAAAAAGTTGTGGTTTTATAAAGACTTGGCTGGTTTCCTCTGCTTTATAAATCACAATTTTAAAACCACAATAGCTGTGTTTACACATACTAAACCAAAACCAAGCAAACCACATTTTGGCTTACCCATGATGTATAAGCCTAGACAGTTCCTGTTTCTGAGACTCTTTAGTGTTAAAACAGTGTTATTGTAATTTTTTCAAGAACATGAAAACCCAGTTATTTCTTATTAATGCTGAGCTTTCCTGTTTCTTTCAACAAAGGAAAAACAATATTGAAATAGACATGTTTTAATGATTATTAAATAATCATGGAATCCAATGAAGTATATGAACTTGCACGATGGCATATTTAACCATGCTTGAAGTAAGATTTTTTAAGTATTTAAACTGGCATATTTCATTTCAGTAACTTATTTTAGCATTCCCAGTGAGTGATGAAAACTCAATTTTCACAAAGATGGTTAAAAGAAAAGACAGTAAGCTACTCAAGGCCTTTTTAAAAATCTCATATTTGTTGAACTTTCATCCCAAACTTCTAGTTGGCTTTTCTCCCCCCTCCCACCCTTCCCCCGGCAAAACGGCTTTGCTATTATATCTAAGAATAAAGCTATCGGCGTCATTTCATTCATGGTTCTTGTTTGAATAGTGGAATAATCCAAATCGCGATACAATTTGTTTTTTGTTTGAAAAATGTTGATGTTTCACTGTGAGAAACAATGGTTCAAAGGACATAAGAGAAAAAAATAAAAGAGATTGACTGAAGTAAGAAACAAGGAAACACCTGCTGTAGTTCTCACAACTTATTGATAAAAGAATAGTCTTGCCTTGGAAGCAACTGAAAGAGATAAGCCAAAAGCTTTGGTTCTCTCTCTGAAACTTACATAGTGTTCCTGTTTCTTCCCTTCCTAACAGCTGCCTGCTAGAGTTGGCAGCTGAAGATGGGGGGAACCTGGTGAAGAAAGCTTTTCAACATTGCTGAAGATTAGCTAATATGCTTGAGCTTAATAGTATCTAGCATATTTTATTGATTATAGTCTGTTCTAGCAGATCTTTATAACTGTAAAAAGATTTTTTTTTAAATGAAAGAGGTGTTTTTAGGGAAAAGTAGACTAAAGACATGCAGGCTACTAAATGATTGAAGAACTACAATACATTTCTTTCATGGCTGCCTTTCCTAATTGGGCATGCTTAATAATGAATTGGAACAACACACTGAGCCTTACACATTCTTAAATTGCCTATGAAAGAGCCTCACTTATGATGAATCCTTAGATTGTATTAGGCTCAAATTCCCTTTCCCCATCCTAGGGCACTCGTGTTTTCTGCTTGTCATACAGCTGTTGATCAAACAGCTGTGAAGAGGAGATTTGCCAGCTCACAACAGGGATGAAAGAAATATTCCTACTGCCTGATATATAATCTGAGGTTCACTAATTTGCCAATCTTAGCTTAGACAAGTTATATGTTGTTATGTTGGCTTGATAGCTACATAAAGAACAAAAACAGTTATTTAGTTTACTCCTTCTAATCATATATGCTCTCTGATGATCATTGTTTGAATGGACTGCTCTTTGAAATAAAAGATTCACCTTTTTAAAAGTCCATTAACTTATTAATCATAGCATGGTTTACCTGGGAATAATCTTCCCCTCCAAAAAAAACTAAACAAAATTTAAAATCAAATATTGACAACTAATCTTGGTATACTGATTAATATCCTGGTTCTGTTAAATGCTAACTTTTTCTGCTACAATGACAAAACCTTATTTAGCCAAATAAAATGATACATTTTTAAAAAATAGTGTATTGTGATCAAAAGGAAGCAAAAATCTAACTGGTTTCTCCCAAAACAGTGCTGATCCAACACGTTCATGAAATTTGATGGCTATATTGGAGTAAAACACATATTTTCCTTTTTATTCATCTTCTCTGTGAAATATATGTCGTGAATAAATATGTTATTTCCCATTTATTACAGATTCAAACTGTAAAGCTCTTTGCCAAGAAAACTAGTAACTTGTCAGACCCACACATATTTGTACTATACAGGTAGTCCTCTACTTACAATTGAGCCTAAAATTTCCATTGCTAAGGAAGCCAGTCATTAAATGAGTTTTGCCTCATTTTATGATCTTTTTTCCCACAGCAAGTAAGTGAACCACTGCAGTTGTTAACTTAGTTAAGATGGTTATTAAATGAATCTGGATTCCTTATTGACTTTGCTTGTCAGAAAGTCACAAAAGATGATCACATGAACTGGGACACTGCAATCGTCATAAACATGAACCAGTTGCTAAGCATCCAAATGTTGATCATATGACTATGGGGATGCTGCAACAGTTGTGTAAGTATAAAAAACGGTCATAAGTCACTTTTTTCTGTTACTTCAAGATGCTGTTTAAATGTTGGGATGTCTCACATCCTTATGTGTGACTCAGTATGCATCTTTGTAGTCCGCTCTTTTATCCAAAGGTTTTATTCTAGGTCAGTGGCCCCCAACCTTTTGGGCACCAGGGACCAGTTTGGTGGAGTGCGGTTTCTCCCCAAATCAGTGGGGGTATGATTTCATGTGCTGCCTGCATCCCGCGGATGGGGCTTTGCTTGTTTGTGTGGCCTAGTTTCTAGCATGCTGCGGACTGGTGCCATTGGAGACCCCTGTTCTAGGTCTATCAGAAAAATGGCATTTCGTTGCTTGTTTATTTTCATCATCTATAATTGGCTATTATATTGAGGGCTGGCAGTACTATATAAAAGATCAGTTTCGGCATCTTTGCATTTTTGACATTGATAACAGAATAATAGAATTGGAAGGGACCTGGTAGGTTTAGTCCAACCCCTGCTGAAACAGGAAACTCTGTACCATATCAGACAAATGGTTGTCCAGTCCCTTTATAAAAACCTCCAGTGATAGAGAACCCAAAACTTCTGAAGGCAAGCCATTCCACTGATTAATTGTTCTAACTATCAGGAAATTTTTACTTATTTCTAGGTTCATTCTCTCTGTGATTAGTTTGTGATCCATTGCTTCTTGCTTTTCCTTCAGGTGCTTTGGATAATAGGTTGATCCCTTTGTGGCATCTCCTTAGATATTGGAATACTGTTATCATAACCCTATACCTTCTTTTCATTAAACTAGACATACCCAATTCCTGCAGGTATTCTTCATATGTTTTACCTTATAGACCCCTAATCATCTTTGTGATTATTCTATGCACTGTCTCTAGAGTGTCAACATCTATTTTATATCTTGGCAACCAAAACTTGATGCAATATTCCAAGTGTGGTCTTACCAAGGCATTATAAAGTGGTACTAACACATCACATGATCTTTATTCTATCCCTCTGTTAATGCAGCCTAGGACAGCTCTAGGATAACGTGCCATGGCCAACTGGCCACAGCCAATTCCCACAGGACAACTCTCCAAGGGACAATTCATCATTGTATTTATCATTTCATTCAGTTACTTTTATTATTGTCATATTTTTGTTATATTTATTGTATCTCTTGCATTTCTGGATTGCCTTTATTTTATTATTATTTCCATGGTTCTGTCAAAATTAATTTGACTTTTGTATTCGTTGAATTGTCCTGCGATGAGTTTCCCCATGGCAAATTATGCACGGAGAGTTGGCCATGGAGAGTTGGCTGTGGCAAGTTGTCCCATTCTGTCTAGGACTGCACTGGTATTTTTGGCAACTGCAGCACTCTGCTAGCTCATATTTAAGTGATTAGTCCACGAAGACTCCAAGATCCCTCTCATATTACTTGTTGACTACTCCTCCTCAATACCAAGTACCAAGGAGATTTTTTGCCAGTATCTATAAATCCTTTATCAACAACTACTACAATAGGGGCTTTTCTTACTATATATTTTATAGCTTTGTAGAGAACCCCAGGATTTTATTCTACTCTTTAGTTCACAGAACTCGCATGAGAACTTGGAAAGGCAGTAAAATGAGACAATCACTAACTACAGGTTTACAAAGATATAAAAAAGGTGATGGAAAATTACTGTAAGCAAATGCTAATTTTAAAAACAGGAATGGAAATATAAATACAATCTTGCTTCAAACAATCTTGCTAGAGAGTAGAAAATACTAAACTATCTCTAGATATCCATTTGATCTCTCACTTCTAAGAATTATTTGAACACATTTATCACATTATTATAGTAGGACATTATTAGAGTTACATTGCTTACAGATAGGTCTACATTTGTCAGCTTTGGAAACCATATTAGGCTGGAAGTTTCCATGCTGCTGCCTTCTCAGGTTTGGGAAAGTAGGAGGAGGGATTTAGTAGAAGGGCTGTCTTTAGACATAATAGCATTCTTCCTGTCAATCAAGGTCAGGCCGATCCTGCATCTGGAGAAGGAGTGGTCAGAGTGATGTCTCAAGTTGGGACGGCTGTTGATTGGAATGTGTGATCGACTGAGGAGTGAGGGGATGGTTTGGGGGGGGGGGGGTGGATTTACTGAGGGAAAACCCGGACCTCTCAGATTTGGATTTTCCCAGATGTGCCAGTTTACCTATTCTAGCAAATAGAACTTTGAAAAACGCTTGCTTCAGAGTTTTTACTTGGAGTTGGGGGTTTTCTGGAAAGCTAACAATATTTATCCTTTTCTTCTGCATGGTGGATATATTCAATAACTTGTTTTCCAGAAAAGCTAATACCATTTTAAAATATCCAATTACGGTAATTTCAGATCTTCTACTTTGGCACATGCATATGTATGTATGTGTATGCACTATGTATGATGGAGCAAAAGAACGACTGTTCCCCACTGCTTTTCAAGGCCAACCCTGCTGGCTATCTCTTGTCTGGCTTCATCGCTTAGAGGGAATAAACACAATGGAATACATCAGAACAGCCACTCAGGCGTACTAATCTCTGTGTCAGGTCATTGAATGGGAAACAAGGCAACCATTGTGTCTCTAGGGGACAAGAAAAACCTACAGATATGTAGAGAATAAAGATAAAAACCAAATCGTGCCCACTTGAGAGAGAAGGCAGAAAAGAAAATAACATGTGCTTTCTAAGGTTTTGTCTTGCTTTTATCACTGTAAAGCAAAAGTAAATAATTCTGTTCCCACAAAGCCTTTTGCAAAAGTGTTTACCCGTCACACGGATTGTCTTTTGTCGCTATTTTGACATGTAGACTAATTCCCACCTTTATGAGGTAAATAATTGCCATTTCTTCAGTATTACACCAGGCATCATTCACAAAATTTAATGATGGTATTTCCAGAATATGGTATTATTCCATTACACTATTTTGAGGATGAGTAGAAACAAATTAACAAACAAATTAAAAAACATACCTGATTAGGATAGTTGTCCCTAATCCCCTAATCCCCTAATCCCCAGAATTAAGTAAAATACAAATTGGTTTGTGTTCTAAGACTAATGACTGGCCCAATGAAGTTTTTGACAAGCAATTGACCTTTTTTGGTATTATCTGTCTCATTTGCCTTTGGCTCACTCATAATTGATTTTGATTCTCAAAGTGACCCTTATATTACGATTTGGAATCATAAATTTTATTAAGAATCACATTACATTTATCCCCCTTCATCTACAGGTGAGATTTTAGAATATGTTTGAACTATTAGGCCTTCATTTGCATTGTATGGATGTAATATGAAAGACTGACTTTGAGACGATCTTTTTAGAGAAAATGGTCCATAATTTGGTCAATTTTCATGATTGTTGATGATTGAAAAAAATCTTCATATTAAATATTTGTCTATGTTGGTTTTGAGAAGAAGAAATGGCTCCTTCCCTCTACAACATGGTGCCCCTGGGGGTGAAATCCACAGCCACTCTTTTGGCCTGAAAACCTGGTTCCTTCAATTGACCTGGGGCCCTGATGGAGGCCTCTCAACTGAGGTGGTTAATGGACTGAGATAAGACTCCACTCATCCACCCACTGTGTACCTTATTCCTTTCCTTGCCAATTTTTAAAATTTTAACTCATTTTTTAAATTAATATTTTTTTATAGTTCAATGTTTTATTACTTTTTCTCACTTGTAAGCTGCCTAAGTCTAAGAAAGATGGGTTTAATTTAAATTTAATAAACAAACAAATAAATAAAATAGTGAACTACCTGGCTTTTCAACAATGGAAAAGGAGACAAACTCCTCAGCTAGCTGGAGGTATTATCATGCCCAAAGTATGCAAGCTTCTCTGCAGAAAATTGTTTGGGGTGGAAATTGATCCACCTGATTAAAACATGTTACTTTCATTAATTAAGCAACATATTAATTTGCTAAAGTAGAGATTAAGTGCTTAAAATACTGCTGAAACCAAAATGCCCATTGCTGCCATTTACAATCAGTTTAAATTGTCAACTCTTGAGGAACACATGTCCACAGGATATAGTGAAAAAAGTCAAATGGTAACCTAAGATGCAATTGGAGAGCTGTTTATTTTTTTAATGTGCAAAGTATTTTATGGTCACCATCTTGCCTTTATTGACCCCACCCTGCAGACATCCTTGCTTGCATATAGTTATATATAGCTATATATCAGTTTATTTATTAAAATGTATATGCTGCCCATCTTACTATGAGATGTGTTTGGGCAGCTTACAACAGCAATCCCCAACCTTTCCAGCTTTGTGGACAAGCAGCGGGTGGTAGTGGCAGTGGTGGCGGGTGGTAGTGGCAGTGGTGGAGGGGAGGGATGTTTTCGCATGTGCAAATGGAGCTTCATGCGCTCACTCGTCACTTGCGTAGACTGGTTCCCAATGGACCAAGGACCATATCAGTCTGCGAATTGGGGGTTTGGGATCCATGGCTTACAGTATTATAAAAGTGAAGGTACAATCATTAAAACATATTTAAAAAGGAGTAAAGAATTAACAAGTTTCTAAGAATTCACACAATCCCTGGACACTGTAGATCATTTTCTTGTCACTTTCCTTTCAATAGAGAGGCTGGTAAGTGGTCTTGTATGATACTTGCTCCCAAATGCCCCACATTTGGAAGAGTCCTATAGTCTCATGAGATTTCTCCAAACTCATTCAAAATTTCACATGGAATCATGTCAAGAGATTTCACATGAGGTCTTGTCTGCTTTACTTTTTTTGAGTTTGTGAAATCCTAAGTGCCAGTTTGCTGATCCTGCAGTATACAGAATAAAATAGCTAATTCAAAACACACATTAGACTGTGAGATGGAGTAGAATACATACTACACTGTATATTAACAAAGCAGTCCTTAAATAATCCTGGAATTGTCAAGTCTCCTCCAAGCCATGTTCATTGGTTAGTGATGGTACTTATCTTGGAAACAATATGGCAACATTATGTTCTGATTATTATTTTTTTGCCATCTAACCTATATCCCTAATATTTCCAAGTGGTCTCTAATCCATCTAATAATCATGTCCAGGCCTATGGTGGCTCATAAATCATGACTAAATGCTGTCCATCTAATTAGGCAAGACCTTGCATAGTTGTTTTATGTCAACATTGAAAACAGGGATGGGATTGTTCTAATCTGACTCATTATTTTGCCCCAATTCCTAGCTCATTTTTCATCTCTAATCCCAACATTATTTTCTTTATTTACCATTTTCATAATAGACATTCCTCCAAAATATTTTTATGTTTTCATTAGAGGCCTTCTGTACCTCTGACCATGGTGTCCTTCTAAACTGCTCGGAAAAGCTGGAGATAGGTGGCATAGTTCCTAGTTCTTTGTCCGGTTTTAATGGTAGTGATAGAGAAATTGTCGTGGAGCTCCTCCCTTGTGAGGTGATTCAACCTTTGGTCCTCTTTCCCTATCATTATCCTTGACACAATGCTACTGGAAAACGTAGATTCAGACTGCTGTACCATAATTATGCTAACAATATACAGATTCCCATCATCACTCTGCTTGTGTTGGAAATTCTGTTCATGTCTTGTCATGGTGGGTGCAGGCTATAATGTCTGGATTGGGCAAAACAGATTAAACATAATATGAACATAAGGATGGAATTGTTCTTTGTGCTATGAAGCTCATTTTTGGCTCTGATGTTACTTCTTAACAAGGATGCATTAAAATTGAAGGAGAAGGTTTGTCTCTTGTCGGTCTTCCTTAATTTGAAGGTGCTATTGTCTTTTGTAGATAGAGGTTGAGAGGGGGAGGTTATGGTCAGAGTGACTTTTGCCCAGGTCTGCTGGTGGGACAATTGTAGCCTACCTGAATTGGGAAAATGTTGTCATGATCACAGATGCTCATGTCATTACTTGAATAAACTACTGCAAGGCACACTGCTTGAGCCTGTCTTTAAAGACTATCCAGAAGGTGCAATTAGTGCCCAATGCAGCAACCCATTTGTTAGCTGCATAGGATTCATAAGAAGCACATTACAATTGTGCTATGAATCCTGCACTGGCTTTCAGCAGGTTTACTTGATGCAATTCCAAGAGTTGGCTTTGACCTGCAAGACCCTATGTGACTAGATATTTTCAGAATTGGATTCTGTAATCAAAACTGATTTAGCCAATTCAATAGTTATTGCTAGTATCCACAACTGTAAAACAGCATCTTTTATTTGAAGCAATTTTTCAGTTGAGATCAGACTTCTCCCCCTCTGTAATTTATTTTCAGAAGGTGCTAAGGACAAAGGATTTATGGAAGCCATTTTAGACTAGATGTGGTTAGTGGATATTTAGGGATTTTTGTTGTTGTTGTTGTTGTTGTTGTTGTTGTTGTTAAGGGGATGCTATCTAATTTGCTTACTACTTTTCTTATTTTTCCTTAGTGTGCACGGTCTATTTTTTTCTAGATGTTTTAATATTATGTATCTCATTATCTCACAAAACCACTGGAGTCCTAGAAGAAACTTGCAATATACTAGTATCATGAATCAACCAATCAATCCATCAATCAATCTGCCAATAGGAGCTTGGCAAATTACAACCCCTGGTCACATTAGTAACCAATGGTCATGAAACCTGCCAGGTCATATACATAGCAAAGAATGCACTGAGATAAGATTAAAAACTGATACTGGGAAAACTACATGTAACTTTAAACTGCTCCAAGAGTGTCAGAAAATGAGATTACCGAGGCATAGAATTGCTATGGATGGGGCCAAGTAGAGAAAGACTCTCTACAGAAATATGATTTGAGATCAGCTGAGTTTCAGCTTTTGAAAACATGACCAAAAATAATGTGCAAAATTTATATTCAGTAGGTGTTGCACAAGTAATTATTTTCCAATAACATTCTCTGCATTCCTTATATCATATTTCAACATCACATTTACTGCTTATATGTTTCTCATTTAACCCTTTATCTTTTCTTCTCTTGCCTGCTTTCCAACTCTTGCCTGTTTTCTTGTGGCATGACATAGAAAGACCCCCACCCCCCAAAAAAGCATCAAGGCACCAAGGATTGGATTTAAATTTGAAATGTTTAAATGTTCTTATCAGACCACTAAATGCTCAAAAATAAACAATTATCTAATATTTCACAGAAGGAGAGTTTCCTATGGAATGATGCTAATGTCAATTTATAATCTTGGTTTATAGGGGAAATTTAATTTTTGGTCTTTTGTTCAACACTTTAAGAAACTAGTTTGATAACAACTTCAGGTGCGTACAGATACAGATTAACAGAGTTGGAAGGGACCTTGTAGGTCCTCTAATCCAACCCCCACCCAGTCAGGAGATCCTACACCAGTGATGGCTAAGCTTTTCCGGACCGAATGCCCAAACCGCGTATATGCGCAAATGTGCACATGTGTGCCTAAACCCCCAAAGTGCAATGCGCATCTAGCCCCCTGCATGCATCCCCTGCGTATACATGCATGCCCCCCGCACACGTCCCATCCCCACACCTGCGCAGCAGAGACACAAAGACCAGCTGGCCAGCGGGAGGTGTGCATGCACGTGCAGCAGAGCTGAATTGGGGCGAGGGCTTGTGTGCCATCAGAGAGATCGCTGTGTGCCACCTCTGAACCGCATGCCATAGGGTCACCATTACGGCCCTACACCATTTCTGACAGATGGCAGTCCAGTCTCTTCTTGAAAGCTTCCAGTGATGAAGCTCCCACAACTTCTGAAGGCAAGCTGTTCCATTGGTTGATTGTTCTCACTGTCAGAAAATTTCTCCTTATTTCCAAACTGAATCTCTCCTTGTTCAGTTTCCATCCATTATTCCTTGTCTTGGAGCTAGTAAACATTTTAATAATCTCTTATTAAAATGCCATCATATAATTTATTCTTTATTTTTGATTTTTTTAAAAAAATTTATCTCATGCTTTGACAACACTAATGTTTAGTTAGTTAATTTATTTTAAAAGACTTATATAGTCACACATATTGTAGACATTACACTGAACAACTCACAAAAATAGTAAAAACAAGAACTTCTCCCCAATAATCAGGATAAAACTCAATAAAGATTTGTGATGTCTCAAAGTCACACTCTACCACACATCCACATTTTCCTGAGCTCCAGTCTCATCCTATCTCCATCAACAATTTTGGTTAACTTTGTTGACCTCTTAATAAAGTTGCTCATGTATGCCATACTTTCCTTCGTTAAGATTAAAACGAATTAGATTTACACCTGCACCAAGAGTCCTTGGAATAATAATGGTAATAAACATATTCGATCATTTTATGTTGTTGTTCTTAGTTGCGAAGTCGTGTCCGACCCATCGCGACCCCATTGGCAACGTTCCTCCAGGCCTTCCTGTCCTCTACCATCCCCATGTTTCTCTGCCGTCCAGTTCTTCTTTTCCCCTCAGTCTTTCCCAGCATTAGGCTCTTTTCCAGTGAGTCCTTCCTTCTCATTAGGTGGCCAAAGTATTTTGAGTTTCATCTTCAGGATCTGGCCTTCTAAAGAGCAGTCAGGGTTGATCTCCTTTTGGACTGACCGATTTAATCGCCTTGCAGTCCAAGGGACTCGCAGGAATCTTTTCCAGCACCATAGTTTAAAGGCCTCAATTCTTTGGCACTCAGCCTTTGTTATGGTCCAACTTTCACAGCCATACATTGCAACTGGGAAAACCATAGCCTTGACTATACGCACTTTTGTTGGCAGGGTGATGTCTCTGCTTTTTAGTCTGCTATCTAGATTGGCATAGTTTTCCTTCCCAGGAGCAAGCGTCTTTTAACTTCTTGGTGCAGTCCCCATCTGCGGTGATCTTGGAGCCCAGGAAAATAAAATCTGTCACTACCTCCATTTCTTCCCCATCTATTTGCCAGGAATTGAGAGAGCTGAATGCCATGATCCTAGTTTTCTTAATGTTGAGTTTCAAGCCAACTCTCCTTCTTCACCCGCATCAACAGGCTCTTTAATTCCTCTACACTTTTTGCCATTAGAGTGGTATCATCTGCATATCTGAGGTGGTTGAAATTTCTCCCGGCAATCTTAATTCCAACTTTTGATTCATCTAGCCCCCCCTTTCTCATGATGTGCTCTGCATATAAGTTAAATAGACAGGGTGACAGTATATAGCTTTGTCGGATTCCTTTCCCAATTTTGAACCAACCAGTGGTTCCGTATCCAGTTCTCACTGTTGCTTCTTGACCCACATATAGGTTTCTCAAGAGACAAATAAGATGGTCTGGTACTCCCATCTCTTTAGGAACTTGCCACAATTTGTTGTGATCCACACAATCAAAGGCTTTAGCATAGTCAATGAAGCAGAAGTAGATGTTTTTCTGGAACTCCCTAGCTTTCTCCATGATCCAGTGTATGTTGGCAATTTGATCTCTAGTTCCTCTACCTCTTCGAAATTCTGCCTGTACTTCTGGTACATTTTATGAAAACGTTTCTAATCAGCCATGTCTGGAATTATTCAAAACAAAAATAATCACATGAATCCCCTAAAGGCCAAGGTGAGAAACCAAAGATTTGGAACTTGTTATTTTATCAACTATCCTCATCCTAGTGAATTTACAGAAAATCTGGCCTGGCTTTTCAATGCACAAAGCTGAAACAGAAAACATTATTTAATTTACTGCCAACAAAATTATATTTCAATTATTTGCAGATTAGCTTGAGTGAACTGGCTTGTTCTAGAAACTTTTACTATGATCCCAAGGAAATAGAACCCTGCAAATTAAAATTACCATCCAAATATCCTAAAGGAAAACAGCAGGGTTTTTTTTTCTGAAATCAGTTACTGGCCATTCCTCGTCATAATTTAATATCTATAGTAATTGCTTTTTTGACACTGTGTTTAGAATATATTTGCTACAGTTGTTGAGACTCTAAAAAAACACCTGGATGTATTATTTAGAATAGAATAACAGAGTTGGAAGGGACCTTAGAGGCCTTCTAGTCCAACCCCTGCTTAGGCAGGAAAGCCTACACCACTTCAGACAAATGGTTATCTAGTCTCTTCTAAAAAACTTCCAGGGTTGGAGCATTCACAACTTCTGGAGGCAAGTTGTTCCACTGATTAATTGTTCTAACTGTCAGGAAATTTCTCCTTAGTTCTAAGTTGCTTCTCTCCTTGGTTAGTTTCCACCCATTGCTTCTTGTTCTACCCTCAGGTGCTTTGGAGAATAGCTTGAGTCCCTCTTCTTTGTGGCAGCCCCTGAGATATTGGAACGCTGCTGTCGTGTCTCCCCTAGTCCTTCTCTTCATTAAACTAGATATACCCAGTTGCTGCAACCGTTCTTCATATGTTTTAGCCTCCAGTCCCCTAATCATCTTTGTTTCTCTTCTCTGCACTCTTTCTAGAGTCTCCACATCTTTTTTACATTTGATTTTTTCTTTCAGTGCCTTCAGCTCAGTCCTGGCTCCTGGTGAATGTTTGGACTTGTTTTCATGGCATATTTTGCGGAAGTGGTTTGTCTCTTCCTTCTTCCTAGGGCTAAGAGAGAGTGGTTGGCTCAGAGTCACCTAACTGGCTTCATGCCTAAATTGACACTTAGCTTACTAAATTTCTGAAATGCTTGACAGATATGTCTATTTGAGATGTTCACTCATAGTAGATAGATATATTTATACTACATCTTTGGTTATTGCCTAGCAGTGAAAAAAATGCCTCCGTCAACTATAGATGCTTATGAGTCGACCTTTTGCAGTATATCACAATTTTTGTTTCTTAAGTCTTTAGTACTTATGCTACTTAGCATGTGCCCTAAAATTGATTATTATTTGATAGTTCCCATGCTTTCAAATTCCTATATATTATTCAGATACGTTATAAAGGCCAAGGTTCAGAGGTCGCTTTGGAATATATACCGTAGTTTTTGGAGTATGGGACATACTTTTTCCCCCCTAAAAGGGGGTGAAAATTTGGGTGCATCTTATACACCGAATGTAGCCCTGCCCACCCACTGGCCTTCACCCTTTGGCCTCTGTCTCCCAGCAATTTACCTCCTTGCAGCAAGCAGGAAGAAGAAACAGCCCATTTCAGCTTTAGCACAGCCTACTTAGCACAAGTTGATTGTTGGTTGGATCGGTCTCTTGACTCTCAGCTGTTTCAGGCTGCAAGGATTGCCATTGCCTATTGCTGCGTGGGCCTCTGCTGCTTGCTGCACGGAGGTAAATTGCTGGGAGCAGGTTTTTTTTTTCTTATGCTAATCAAGCTATGCTGAAAACGAAAATGAAAGTAAAGCAGGCTATTTGCTGTTTGCTGCAATGAGGCAAAATTGCTGGGAGGCAGAGGCAGATTTTTTTTTTCTTGTTTTCCTCACCAAAAAAAGTAGGTGCATCATATAGTCCGGAGCGTCTTATACACCAAAAAATACGGTACTTTGTAGGTACCTTAAAATATGCAGTAGGAGAATAAGAATAAAAGATTGGCTCATTTAGTAACTAGGACAGTGAAACTGCTTGCCTCTATTTTTGAAGTCGTGGCTTATAAAATTGTAATATATGATAACTATAAATACTGACCGGTATTTTTTTTTTAATTAACCAAAGAGGCTTATAAAATTCTGGATGACTTTTCAGAATGTGACAATCTTCTTGTATAACCTCTTTCTCCTCTGAAAGTCATATTATATATAGAGAGATTTTTTTTATATATACATATATACATATATATATATGTGTGTGTACAGTTAATATCTTGGGTTTCAATGTGATTTCGTCGAAACGTCGCTACTACCCTTTTAAGGATATGTTTACAATTACACGGGAAGAAACCCGAGATATTAACTGTACACACATATATACCCATGAAAACTTACATAGACAAATATATATATGTGTGTGTGTGTGTATATATGTTTTCTGAGGTTTTCGCGGGTGTTTGTATGTAGGTCTTTGGTTATTCGGGTTTT
>WNWU01013631.1:449048-463701 GCA_012654045.1 Ptyas mucosa | reverse complement strand
GTAGACTTAGAAGACTTAACCCCTTCTGGTGCCTGGGGCATCATACGCAGGCAATATCTGACAGGCCAAATCTCTAATTAAACTGCTATCATTTTTACTAAAAAGGTCCAGGTAACAGATTCTTAATCTGAGATTTTGCATATGCCATTGCTGATCTCAATAAACTAGCCTTTTTAGATGGTTGCTATCAGCTCTTAGCATGATCAAAGACTGGAGTTTGATAAATAAACAAACAAATGAATCAATGAATAAATAAATAAATCTGAGCCATGTGACTATTGGCAGCATCCTGTGACCCTGACTTAATCCATACCGCATAAATATTTATGAGGTAGAGTCTGAAAATTATTAGTGACTATGGAGGACATATCTTTGGGTTAGATGCTGAAAAGCTGGTTTTTCAGAGAACACAGAAATACAAACACCCACTTTTGTCAAAAATTCATTAAAATAAAACAGCCATGATCTTGGAAAACATTGTAACTGCTTTCATGAATTGCCACAAGTATGGATTCATGCCTTTTCATTTTTGTATTGAGATTTTTGTTGAGGTAATTATAAGCTAGTTTCCTTCAACTTGGTGGAGACTTACAGATGTGTTTAAACTGAAGCGATCATCTTCCCCAGCCAGCAAAACTGTGGCGTTGAACTGATGCTAGAACTAGTTTAACTATTTCTGAAGATTACCTAGTTAGGGAAGAATGTTGCATAATATACTATGTTTTCTTGTTCCATGGTATATAATTGCCTAAGGGGGCAGAATCTAGCCAACTTTGACTGATGTCAAAAATCCATCATGGTTGATAGTCTTTAGATAGGGCCACCTAGTGAGATAGATGAGATTAGCAAGGAAAAAAATATTGCAGTCAATGGCAAACCATTTTGATGAAACTGCTAAGAAAAATGGATACCTGGATGCAGGAATCAGAAACCAACATCAACTATCAGAGGACACCCGTTGTTTGCACAAATGGAAATTCACCTGCTTGCCCGCTGCTGTGTGGCCCGATTCCCAACAGGGTGAGGACTACTACTGATCCGGGGATCGGGGACCCTTGAACTAGAATTTATCTTAACTTTGAGAACATTAAGATTAACTGTAATTTAAACTATTAATTTTTTTTAAAAAAATTAAATTTAAAAAATGTCCTTTGAATATCAAACAACATATAGCTAATATAAATGGCCAATTAAGCAATTTTATGTATTTTATTTGTCTAATGTATGCTTCATTCTCAAACTAATCACAACGAGTCCTTAATCCTTTGGCATTTTTCAAACATATGTCCAACTCAGATTTTCTCCAGAGCCAGAGTTTTTCTCCAGAGAGCCATCTATGGTCTTCAGGTAATTTTTCAATAGGCCAGGGAAAGTAATTTCAAGTTCATTAAGAAGCTCCTAGATAATCATATCCCATTAAAAACCTTCATTTATCTGCATCCTTATTCAGTAGATGACATTTTCTAATGTTAATGCTAACTACAGCTACTTCAATTAAGATGGGTGTGTGACTTGGTTTGTTGCAAAAGAGCGGAGATCTTCGCCTCTTGATTCAAATTGCATAATTTAATTTGACTATTCCCCAATGAAGAAATAGTATTGTGGTAAGTAAACAACATTCTTATGACATGCACAGTTCCAATGCTCTTGATATTTTTCCTAGGCTGTTCTCATAAGGGTTACAAATGAAATGTTAATAAAAAATACTTTAGGAAAACTGGTTTTGAATGAGTTGTTGATTAATCTTTAAATATAGTAAACCTAAAATTAGAAGGCTGTGTGAAGAAACATGGGTTCCACCCCAGGGATGGACTAGACATGAACTTCATTTGCCCTCCATCCCCAAATTTCTCCTAAATTTGAAGGGTGCGGAAATAAAAGAAGAAAAGTGTAAATGTAGGATTACATTTCTCTTAACAACTCAGCCTTATCATGGCTGGAGCAACAGACGCCCTTAGCTAACCTTTAGTGTAAATAAAAATGCTGTCACCAGATATCAATTAAAGAAATATAGGTCCTGAACACCTGTCTACTACTATGTTTTAGGATTTCTATACTTTCTGAAAAAAAAAAGTTGCCTGTTGCTTTACTCTATTGCGTTTGCAAATTTAGTTTGACGTTTTACTGATTTAATTGAGCATTAAAGAATTGCACTAAGTGTTTGGTCACTCTGTCTTACTAGCAGGATAGCTCTTTAAAATAAAAACAGATTTTAAATTTTTACTGTGTTGAGAGAAGCAAGCAAAAGAAAGTCTGTTTTTTTAAAATAATATTGTTTTATTGTATTATTATAATTTAATTTGATTATTCGGTACAATGAAATTTATATGTTTACTTGATATTATTAACACTTTGATTTAGATAACGTTAACTGTCAAAGGTTAAAAATATATTTATGTCAATAGTTAATATTAACTATCATTTTTAAAATATTGCTATGAATTTGAAATTTGGAACACTTCTCTCCCAGAGGTGAGATCTGTCCCCACCCTTCTGGCTTTGCAGGAGGGTCTTACGGGGAGGCTTTGCACTGATCTGGGCCTCAGTGGGGAGGCTCTAGGCCAGTGGTGAAATCCATTTTTTTTTTACTACCGGTTCTGTTGGCGTGGCTTGGTGGGGCGTGGCTTGGTGGGCATGGCAGGGGAAGGATACTGCAAAAATCTCCATTCCCACCCTACTCCAGGGGGAAGGATATTGCAAAATCTCCATTCCCACCCACTCTGGGGCCAGCCAGAGGTGGCATTTGCCAGTTCTCCAAACTGCTCAAAATTTCCGCTACCAGTTCTCCAGAACCTGTCAGAACCTGCTGGATTTCACCCCTGCTCTAGGCTAGAGAAGGTTGGGTACAGTGATAGAGAATATACCACCTCTGCACTTAGGAAATCTGATTTTTATTCTGTATTTAACTCTTGTAGTTTTAAATTGTTCTTATATTGATATTTTTTTATTGTATTGTAAGCTGCCCAGAGCCACTTTGGATGATGACATTGCAGCATCGAAATTTTATAAGTCCAGATCTGGCCAAAGGCTGCAGACAAAAACCATCCAGGAAAATCCCACAATACATCCATCCCATAGGAAAAAGAGTTGAAAAGGAAATAGCTTGCTAGAGCACAGAATGTTTTTTCAAAGGTGTGTCTGGAGGGAAGGAGGAGGTAAGATGATGGCCATAATTAATTAATTAATTAATTGGCTCTAGTTGCTCATCTCACCAAGGCAACATTAGATTAGATGGCTTACAATCATGCAATTAAAATACCATATAAAGCATTAAAATGTTAAGAGAATAAGAACCATACAATTATGGTTGTATGAGTCCTGGTGGTGTAGTGGTTAAAGTGCTGTATTGCAGACAAAACTCTACTTTGAGCCTGGAGTTTGATCATGATGGGGTCACTTTTTTCAGTGCTATTGCAACTTCAAACAGTCACTAAATGAACTGTTGTAAATTGAGGATTACTTGTATAGTAAATATAATGACAGCTTACATATTATTCAAGGATCAATCCTTACAATTTATTTACAACTAAACCTGGCAATGTGTTTGAAGTATTATGTTGCTCAATTTGAGATCAGATCAATTTTCAACCCCAGTAGATATACAGAATTCATCATGCTTAGATTGGGAGGGGCAGTTTCACAGTGCTAATTTCATTTCTACACTTTGATAAAAGATCTTTTGGAAGAAGATATTTTCTGCCTTCTAGTTCTACTAAATGCAATGAACTCAGCCTTCTGGAAATAATGAGCATTTTGTGAGTCACTTATAGAGCTACAGGTTACTTAAAAAAAAAAGAAATCTAAACTAGTATTTTCAAATCCAGGTAACAGGAAATAGATCTCCTCTCTACTTAAGTATTGACTGTTTGAGCTTTGTGACTTCACTTGTAGGAATCCTGGAGCTTCTGTGCGGCGCTCAAGCCTGTATTTCTGGCAGATGGCAACAAGTAATGATAGATGAACAAGACAAATGGAATGTTCCAATGTTGTGACTGGGTAGGGTGTGATGTTATAACAAAACCATGAATTTCCACTTTGATAATGGGGTGAGGAAAGAGAGGAGAAACAGTGATGCAGCAACAATAAATAATCGATTATGGACACTATAAGAGCCTTGTGCATACTATCAAGGGGAGAAATGTCTAATTCATCCCTTGGGAGAATTTAGTTTCCTCGTAGACTTATCATTAGGATGGTCTTTAACAACAGCGGAGTACAGAGGCAACGTTGTGCTTTTAAATTATTTGTTGGGAATCCAGAGAACCTAACATATATGATTTGAATTGACATTATTATTATTTTTATATATTTGCTACTGTTGTGAGGTTCTCTTTTTATATTTTGAGGACAGCTAGGATGAGATATGCAGGAAAATTAATGCTTTTATTAAATTATATGCTTACTGTAATGTTTACATAGTTTATTCATTATGTAATGATTATAATAAAATACATATTCTTATGACCAATAGTAATTTGTGAACATCTAAGTCCCACTGCTAAATAAACATGATTATTTCCATCACTTTAAAAATCAAGTTTTCATCCCAAAAAAAATCTGAGTTCAATCCAGATCTTAAATGCTCAAAAGTGTTTATTTTTTTGTTCTATTTTAGGGGGAGGGGTTGATTTCTTCATAATGAGTTACTAAAGTTTTGTATAAGGAGGTTTAAGGTTACAGATCTTGCAAGCTACTGATAATTTATCTGGATATGTGCGTGTGTGTATTGGACATATGAATTATGAATATGTATCAGAGGTGGGTTTCAGCAGGTTATGACCAGTTCTGGAGAACTGGTAGTGGAAATTTTGAGTAGTTTGGAGAACCGGTAGTAAAAATTCTGGCTGGCCCCGCCCCCATCTATTCTCTGCCTCCCAATTCACAGCTTATTGGAGGAAATGGGGATTGTGCAGTAACCTTCCCCTGGAGTGGGGTGGGAATGGAGATTTTACATTATCCTTCCCCTGGAGTTGGGTGGGAATGGAGATTTTACAGTATCCTTCCCCTGCCATGCCACTAAGCCACGCCCACCAAGCCATGCCACACCCACCAAGCCACACCCACAGAACCGGTAGTAAAAAAATTTGAAACCCACCATTGATATGTATATATAAGTAGATATATATAAATAGATAGACAGACATACACATATTATATACAAGCTAGAAATAAGTTGTTGTTAGTTGCAAAGTTGTGTCCGACCCATCATGACCCCATGGACAATATTCCTCCAGGCCTTCCTGTCCTTTATCATCCTCTGTAGTCCATTTAAGTTCACGCATACTGCTTCAGTGACTCCATCCAGTCATCTCGTTCTCTGTCGTCCCATTCTTTTGCCCTCAATCTTTCCCAGCATTAGGCTCTTCTCCAGTGAGTCCTTCCTTTTCCTTAGGTGGCCAAAGTATTTGAGTTTCATCTTTAGCATCTGGCCTTCTAAAGGGCAGTCAGGGTTGATCTCCTCTAGGACTGACTGGTTTAATTGCCTTGCAGTCCAAGGAACTCGCAGGAGTCTTCTCCAGCACCATAGTTCAAAGGACTCTTTTTTTAAAAAAAATTGATTTATATGCTGCCCTTCTCCGGAGACTCAGGGCGGCTTACAATGCACTAAGCAATAGCCTTCATACTTTTGTATATTTTATACAAAGTCAGCTTATTGCCCCCACAAGAAGCTGGGTCCTCAATTTACCTACCTTAGAAAGGATGGAAGGCTGAGTCAACCTTGAGCCTGGTGAGATTCGAACTTGCAGTAATTGCAGGCAGCTGGTGTTAATAACAGTGTGCTTTAGTCCACTGTACTACCAAGGCTCTTTGACACTCACCTTTGTTATGGTCCAACTTTCACAGTCATACATTGCAACTGGGAAAACCATAGCCTTGACTATACGCACTTTTGTTGGCAGGGTGATGTCTCTGCTTTTTAGTCTGCTGTCTAGATTTGCTATAGTTTTCCTCCCCAGGAGCAAGCGTCTCTTAACTTCTTGGCTGCAATCCCCATCTGCGGTGATCTTGGAACCCAGGAAAATAAAATCTGTCACTACCTCCATTTCTTCCCTATCTATTTGCCAGGAATTGAGAGAGCTGGATGCCATGATCTTAGTTTTCTTAATGTTGAGTTTCAAGCCACCTTTTGCACTCTCCTTCTTCACCCGCATCAAGAGGCTCTTTAGTTCCTCTTCACTTTCTGCCATTAAAGTGGTATCATCTGTATATCTGAAGTTGTTGATATTTCTCCAGGCAATCTTAATTCCAATTTTGGATTCATCTAGCCCCACCTTTCTCATGATGTGCTCTGCATATAAGTTAAATAGGCAGGGCGACAGTATACAGCCTTGCCGGACTCCTTCCCCAATTTTGAACCAATCACTGGTTCCGTGTCCAGTTCTCACTGTTGCTTCTTGACCCGCATATAGGATTTCTCAAGAGACAAATAAGATGGTCTGGTACTCCCATCTCTTTAGGAACTTGCCACAATTTGTTGTGATCCACACAAGGCCAAACTTTCCTGTTACTTGGGTTATCTTTTGGCTTCCTACTTTAGCATTCCAATCCCCCATGATGATAAGGACATCATTTTTTGGTGTTAATTCTATAAGGTGCTGTAGGGCTTCATAGAACCGGTCAATTTCATCCTCTTCAGCACCAGTGGTTGGGGCATAGATTTGGACTATTGTGATATTGAATGGTTTGCTTTGGATTCGAACTGAGATCATTCTGTCATTTTGGGGATTGTATCCCAGTATTGCTTTTCCTACTCTTTTATTGACTATGATGGCTACTCCATTTCTTCTGAGGGATTCTTGCCTGCAGTAGTATACCTGATGGTCATCTGAATTAAATTCATCCATTCCTGTCCATTTTAGTTCGCTGATTCCTAAGATGCCTATTGTTCTGTCTTGTCATCTCTTGTTTGACCATGTCCAGCTTGCCTTGATTCATGGATCTTAAATTCCAGGTTTCTATGGAGAAAAGATCTTTACAGCATTGGACTTTCCTTCCATCACCAGATGCATCCACAGCTGAGCGTCCTTTCGGCTTTGGCCCAGTCGCTTCACTCTTTCTGGCACTACTAGTACCAGCCCTCTGCTCTTCCCCAGTAGCATATTGGACACCTTCTGACCTGAGGGGCTCATCTTCCAGCGTCATATCTTTTTTCCTTTTGGTACTATCCATGGGGTTTCCATGGCAAAGATAGGAGTGGGTTGCCATTTCCTTCTCCAGTGGATCATGTTTTGTCAGAGCTCTCTGCTATGACCTGTCAGTCTTGGATGGCCCTGCACGACATAGCTCATATCTTCATTCAGCTACGCAAGCCCCTTTGCCACGACAAGGCAGTAATCCATGAAGGAGAGAAATACGTTACCATGGTGGAATTCATTAATCTGTTTTCTTTTTTTAATCTACCCAGTCATTAGACTTATAAGGAAGAATCAAAGAAAAAAATGGACAAATTAGAACACCAAAAAATCTCAGAAACAACCATCACTGTAGCACATGCTCAACTAAAGTCCTCTAAGTAAATCAGAGGACCCAGTAGCCCCAGAAATTTAAAAAAAACAGTATCTATGATTTTGTCTATGGAGATTCTCAATCATCCACATTATGGCTGTCCTAAAGGTAACTTTTCCAAAAGACAACTAGACTTTCTTGTTTTTTTCATCAAAAACAGAATTGAAGAAGCTTCTTGGATGAGAAGAAAAACATTTTCAAGGGGAAAAAAAACTAAGAAAGTCCAGTGCTTTTTTAAAAAGCACTTTTGGGAATCTATGACCTTATAATCACTATGTAGGATTGATAGGCAGAAGACTAGCAAAGCACATCAATGAACATCAACTGGAAGATACAATTAAAAAAAAACCTCCTTTATCTTAATCTTACAACACATGAATCATAATTCCAACTGTGAAATTGTGAATATCCTAAACTAAACTAAATTTAAAAAATGCTAGGGAATTTCTGGAAACTTGGTACTCAGACAAATCAGCCATCAATAGATACATAGAAATAAACCACATTTACAAACTTCAAAAAAGAAAATAAAAAAGGTAAGAAAACCATAAGAACAGAACACATCTTCTCCAGCAATCAACACCCAGATAAGCAGGGATTAATACCAGACAATCAAGTAGAAAACAATACCTTAATCAAGAAACCACCAAGAAGAAAACAACAGCCTCACCAAACTGACAAGATATTGTATTTAAACAGGTAGCAACAGGGGTGAAATGCTCCCAGTTTGGACCGGATCGCCCGATCCGGTAGCAATGGCGGCATTTCATTCGGAGAACCGGTAGCAAAAATCCCTCCCCACCCCCATGCCCAGCTGAGCCGCACAATCATCAGAGGCTTTATATTTTATTTTTAAAAGCATTTTTTCTGCAACCTCTTCGGCCAAAAAAATGCTTTTCAAAGTACAAACAAAGCCTCTGCCGATCAGGCAAGTCAGCTGGGATGGTCAGAGGCTTTAAAAAAAAAGAAAAGCCTTTGCTAATCAGGCAAGTCAGCTGGGATCGTCAGAGGCTTTTAAAAGCATTTTTTTACAACCGCTTCAGCCGAAGAGGTTGTAGAAAAAATGGTTTTAAAAGTTTTTTTTTAAAAGTTGACCATGCCCATTCAGTCATAATACCCACCCCCACCAAGCCACGCCCACAGAACCGGTAGTAACAAATTTTACATTTCACCATTGGGTAGTAGGTTCCATATCATAAGTACTGATAGTATCACCTAGTTGGGAATGAAACATTTGCAAGCAAACAGCCACGCTCATAGAACACCAAGGACCCCATAAATTGGACTCTTACATATATATTCACAAGTCAAAGAGTTGCTGAATACTAAATTGTTATGGACTATGAGAAAGCAGAAATATTTGTGATAAGATTAAAAAAATACTTTCCCCCCCTTATGTCACAACAATATCCTAGACTGCTATTAACCACCTTGGCTTCCCCTTCCCAATACATTATTTTATGAAGAGGTACAGGGAGAGATGCTACCAGGTTGTAGTTTTTTTGACAAAAAAATAGATAATAGTTTTGAGAGACCAAATTGAACTATGCTTGAAACACAACAAATTCCAACTAGATTCATTTCCATCTATTTTTTCTTCATATTTCTAGCCAGCTGAATACTACGTCTGGTTAAATCTAATTCCAATCTACTCAACTGACTTGTGATGTACCACAAATAGACAGGATAATACATTTATTTCAGAAATATCAATGTATTTACCAAAACATGGAATCAAGAATTAATAAACCACAGAGGTTCCCATTTATCAGGATGAATGAAGCTGTAGTTACTTGAGTAAAAATCTATTTCATCTGTTGTATATATTGAATTAATTTCTATTGAGTTGTATCCAGAATTAAGTGATCTTTTACCACAGAACTTGCAAGATGTTAATTTGTTACACCAAAAAAGAAAGAGAAGGGATTTTTGCACATGGATTCAACAACAGCTTCAAGGCAGCACCAGACTTTGGTGATCCCATGATCTCTGCAGTGTCAAAAAGCTAAATTGTTTTACTTCTGGCTCAGTCATGGATTTGTTGAAGCCAAAGTGAAACTAATAATTTCTTTTACAACTCCTTCAAAATATTTCCCTATTAGAAGGAGTTCCCGCCTTTTACAATTACAATTCCCAAAATTACCAGTTTGCATTGATCATTCCCAAAATATTTTGGGGTCAAGAGAATGGCAAATCTGCCTTAAATCCAAGTTAAAGGGGAACATGTAATGGCAAAAGCAGAGGGACTTATAGAAGAGAAGATTGTCTATTGATGAAAAGGTCATGAATTTCATCTCTTTGAAGTTTAAACAATAAGCAAACTCTTTGTGCAAAAATAGAATATTGTTTGCTCAACATGCTTTCATCCTTAAGATTGTAGGATGTTCAAGCACTGGCATTAATGCTGCCCTCAATAATACTTACATGGTAAATTGTATTATTACCCTTACTCTACAATGCCTTTACGATAAATCCTTTACCTGTGACCAAATTGCAAAAGATTCCACAATACCTCTATAACCTACATGTCATCTGACATCAGAGTTTGAATAAAACTATGGCTTCAGAAAATGTGTAAGCTACTCTGCCTCCTAAATAAATATAAATATGAATAAGAGAGCCATTACTATTTATACAAGTGACACCCAAGAAAAAGCACAAATAAGCTCAGTGGGAAAATTAGCACCTACATCAATTACACAACAGATTATAATATAAAAATAATTATATAGCCACCTTTCCCCCAATAAGTAATACACCTGCAAAGTTTCCTCTATGCTGTTTCATTTGTGTGTAAATACAGTACAGAATTATTTATCTGTGTATAGCTTATACTGTGCATTGTACTTTATAGTATATTATACAGGGCAACTATAATAAAGCATAAGAGTGGACATGTAAAAAGAAGTATTTTGGCGAGGCAGAAAATGCTATGCATAAACTAGATCGGGCCAGAAATATTTATCATCATCCAGCAACAAAATTCTGAAAAAGTCTCAAGAAGTGAATAAGACTACCTGTTAATTAGCACCTAAAGGTATCCTGAAGCAACTCCTTGAAGTTGAAATGCAAGATGAGATAATTCTAACACAGAGTTTTATTAAAATTGCTGATTACTGGTTTTTGTTCAGACACAGCCATGTACAGAAGCCAGAAAAAGGAAAAACTTACGCAACAGGAACTTTGTGGTACTACTTCATCTTGAATATTACTTAATTGCATCTGCTCTTTTTTTCTACACTCAAGCTACTGCTGGTTTGCAGAGCCTTTACAGTCGTAGCCCCCAACTTGTACTTCCCGTATCTTGAGATCAATAGAATCCTCTTACACTTATTGGAAAGAGATACAGAGTTTTTACAGTTCACAATTTTATTCTAGATTTAGTTTATTGCAGTTTTAAGCTACAATTTGTACTTATTTTTAAATTTTAAATTTAAATTTAAAAGTAACAATTTGTTACTTATTTTTAAATGATTCCTTTTTAAAAAGGTTATGAGTTGTTCTGTGTGTCCACTATAATTCTTTATTCTTTATTATTATGAGGAGCCGTGGTGTCGCAGTGGTTAGAATGCAGTGTTGCAGGCTGATTCTACCCACTGCCAGGAGTTCAATCCTAACTGGGTCAAAACTGAGTCAGCCTTCCATCCTTCTGAAGTTGATAAAATGAGGATCTAGATTGTGGGGGATAATATACTGACATTTGTAAATCATTCAGAGAGTGCTGTAAAACCCCATGGAGCAGTATATAAGTCTAAATGTTACTGCTATTATTTGTGAATCAGAAATGTATTTCTATACATTTTCGTATTGATTTCTTTATCATAGTTATGTTATGTAGATAAATGTTCACAAAGTTGTTGTGTTAATGCAGGTAATAATTTTAAATAGATTTTCTAAAATTGTGATAAACTACCCTTTAGAAATGGAAAGCGAGATGAAAACAGGAAAACATTCATAAAACTTTGTTTGTCATGCAAAATGCTATACCTTTACATGGATACAGATAAACTGCTACTGAAGTCAGGAAGACTGTCATTGCCACCTTTTCCTATTAAGCATAATTAAAGCTAGTTCAATCTCCACTTAATATATTGATTATTGTAATAATTAGGATTTATCAAACATGAAGAACAGTAGATTATACTGTGTTTCTCCGAAAATAAGACAGGGCCTTATTTTTTTTTACCCCGAAATATGGCCTTGGCCTTATTATTGGGGTCTTATTATTTTTGAGGTGCAGGACCTCAAAACCTCAGCCCCTGGCAGGGGGGCTGGTGCCAGAGCACCAAACAGCTGCTCGGCTGGTGCAGCTCAGGCCACTGCCTCTAGCAATCGTGGCAGCTGCCAAATGCCCGGAAACTTTTCTTTTCTTTCACCCCCACACTCCTGTAAAGTTGGCAGGGCTTGGTTGGGTGGAAGGATGCCCCGGAGGGGTCCCAAGTCTGAATCCTGAGCCGAGGCGATGCCTAGTGTGGAGCAGGTCAAAAGGGAAGTGAGCAGGGCCCACCTGGTGTGGGGCATGAAGGCCAACAACACATGTCTTCTCAGGCTTGGCCATGGCTGACATTGGCCAGCGCCTCTCCAGCAGCTCCGCCAGGCTCTGTGACATCCTGGACAAGAAGGGCTCTGGAGCATGAAGCAGGAAGGAGGCGGAGTTTCTGGCAAGCTGTATGCAAGCACACTCCGTATGATTGGCTTTGTGTATGAAAGGAGGGCGAGGGGGCAAGAGAAGCGCAGCGGGGCAGCCCAGGGTCTTCTTGGACCTTCTCTCCCTCCACCCCACTTCCCCAGCTGCCAACCAAGGAGGCTGGCTGGACTGGGCTGGGTTGGGTTTGGCTTGCACGGCTGCTTTCAAAGCAACCAAGGGGGCTGGGGGGGGTCTCCTCCCCGAGGGCCCGGCCAGCCTTGCCAAAGTTCTCCTGAACCTCCCCCCCCCAGCCAGGGATGGGGTGGGATGGGGATTGGTTGCAGCTCCTGGAGCCGAAGCAGAGAAGCAAAGGACGGCCAGGAAGAGTTTAAAAGAGAGAATCCAAGTTCTCAAGTTGAACACCACTTGGGGAGGGGGGTTAGGAAACGGGAACAGAAGAAGAAGCTCTAGCTTGGATTGCAAAAGCCACGGACTGGCTCGATTGCCTTCCTCTTGAAGAGCCTGCAGGGCAAACAGGAGATCTGGAGTTTGGGTGAGCGGCAGAATTCTTGCTTCTCTGATACCCCACCCCTCCCCGCCTGCCACTCCCCCTCACCAGCTGAGATTGGCAAACCAGATTCGGAGAGCTGAATGCGCTGCCACCACCTGGGAGGAGAGGAATGTGAGAAATGGGCTCTCTTGCAGCTCTCTCTCTTCTTCTCCCAAGTGGCAGTAGTGCATCTGGCTCACTGAATCTGGCCTGCTGATCTCAGACGGCAGCAGCTCTGATATTTCTCCTCCCTTCCCCCCGCCCATGCATGCATCTAAGTATTGGGGGGGGTATTTTCAGGGGGGTTTATTTTAGCGTATGCGCTCGAAAGCCCAATTGAGCTTATTATCCAGACATGTCTTAGTTTCGGGGAAACACGGTAATAGACCCAAAAATCTACCTTTTTTTTTGTATGAATAAACATTTATAATCTCTCAAGGAAATCTATCTATGTGACTGCTAGGAGTTGAAAACAACTCAGTAATTCAATCAATCAATTTATGTTGCCTCAGCAGTTAATAATATTTAGCTGATCTTGACTGAACACAGAAGTTAAGCAAGGTCAACTCTTAGATGGAAGATTACTTGGGATTATGAAAGTTATTGGCTAAACTCAGAAACTGAAAAATGTCAATGGATGAAGCCAGTGGTGAAATCCAAATTTTTTTACTACCAGTTCTGTGGGCGTGGCTTGGCGGCATGGCAGGAGAAGGATACTGCCAAATCCCCATTCCCACCCCACTGTGGGGCCAGCCAGAAGTGGTATTTGCCGGTTCTCCAAACTGCTCAAAATTCCTGCTATCGGTTCTCCAGAACCTGTCAGAACCTGCTGGATTTCACCCCTGGATGAAGGTACCAAGAAAGTACTTTTATAAAGCTACCAAGGAAACTATATGGATGCTGCAGGTAGAAGCTGAGTTCCACTCAAAGTCATAATACATTTGTTTGAAATTCCAGGAATTTTGAGTTCAACTCTCTGGAGAGTAGGCCTATCCATTTGAGCTGCAAGCTTTCAAATGACACCAGGATTGGAAGAAAGAAATTTCTCACTCTTAACATCCAGATTTTTGCAATCTAGTTAGGGTGGCTCTATTACAGTGTGTCATGTTGAGGAAGGCTATTTTAGGCAATTAAAGAAATAAATATTTTCTACTCGAGCACTTGAGGATCTTCAGTGGTTTATGCTGTTAACAATACAACACAATAAAGACAAGCAGACTGTTTCCCCAAGTTAAACTAGGTTGTTTCCTGTTCTTTGATTATTCAGGCTAATCCGTTTGCAAGGTTTGCTGTTTACTGTGCTGAATCAGCATAAAAGAGCTGAGATTGCTAATACTGTACAAACAAAATTTCATACACTGCACTTCTGCAGCATTTTCCTTTTCAGAATTTCAAACTACTTGTGTAAATAATGTTAAACAATACATATGAAGAAGGTAGAAGAAACCAGCTTGACAAGGTAAATGACAATCACTTGATTAGTTCCAGGAGATGAGAAAAAGAGATGCATTTTGGGGTTTCATACAGTGGAAATATATCAACTAATCACATAATAAAAACTTACGTAAGAAGAATTGTCCCTGATGTGAGTGAGCTTGTGTGTTGTTACTAAAAGAAAAACCACTTTTATTCAATTTTGAGTAATTTACCGAGGTTTGGAAAGCATTGGACTAACCTGAGGAGAAAGATCAAGGTAAACCAAACTTCTTATTTAAGGTTTCATTCTGTGAATAGTTGGTTCAGGCCCCATCATGAGAGTAGGCAAGGGCCCAAAGGCACCACAATAGCAGTGTCAAGTGATAACAACATGAGGAAGAAGCACTATGAGAAGACAGTGGAACGGCCTCCATCATTGGAGGTGGATGCTCCATCACTGGAGATTTTTAAGAAAAGATCGGACAGCCGTTTGTCTAAAATAGTATGGGGTTATACCAGTGATGGCTAACCTTTTTGCCATTGCGTGCCAGGAG
>WNWU01013631.1:349141-448948 GCA_012654045.1 Ptyas mucosa | reverse complement strand
CTAGGAGCCTCTCTAGGAGTCTTTGGAGGCCGGGGACAACAAAAAACATCACTTCCTGTCCCACCGGAAGTCAGGAAATGGGCCCTTTCAGCCTCCGTAGGGCCTCCAAGGGACTGGGAAAGGCTGTTTTCGCCCTTCCCAGATAAATAGACAGGATCTGGAGCCAGGTATGAAAGAAAAACGGGCCTTCCCCACCCACCCCAGGTTTCCCTACTTCTGGTGGGCCCAGAAGGCTCGAAAATCAGCTGGCTGGCGGGCACATGCGCCCCAGAGCTAAGCTGGCATGCCCACTAATATGGCTCCGCATGCCACCTGTGGCACGCGTGCCATAGGTTCGCCATCACGGGGTTATACTATAGGGCAGTGATGGCTAAACCTTTTGCCATCGCGTGGCAAAAGTGGGGGGACCGCGCGGGGGGGGGTCATATGCATGCGTGCCCACATCCATAATTCTATGTATCCCGCCCCCTGTGTTCCCCCCGCTTTTGGCACTTGATGGCACGGTGGGCCCGGTAGGCCCGTTTTTCGCTCTCCCCAGGCTCCAAAGGCTTTCTAGGAGCCTGGGGATGGCAAAAATGGCCTTCCCCACCCCAGAGCCAGAAACAGCATGTTCCCTGACTTCTGGTGGGCCCAGAAGGCCCGAAAATCAACTGGCCGGCGCACGCATATGTGCCACAGCTGAGCTCGCGTGCCCACCGATATGGCTCCACGTGACACCTGTGGCACCCATGCCATAGGTTCGCCATCACGGCTATAGGGTCTCCTGATTGAGTGTGGGGTTGGACTAGATAGAAGATCTCCAAGGTCCCTACCAACTCTTATTCTGATCAGCATCTGAAGGAGGAACTTCAGGGCTATGACTCCTAACATCAGAGCTCTCTGTCCAGAAGAGTGCAGTTCTAATATCACTAAAAGAGAATATCTGTAGCTTGGGGTTGAAAAGAAGGGGTCCTTGGTGCTCTCTGAGCTTGGTTGTTTTCTTGCAGGTTTCATTACCCAAACTAGGAAACATCATTATCACTGATGATGTTACCTACTTTGTGTAATGAAGAGTCTGCAAGAAAACAACCAAGCTCAGAGAGCGCTAAGAACCTCTTGCAGTTAAGATCTTAGGAAAAACCCTCAAACTCGAAGTTTCTAGGTCCTATCCTTTGGAAGTACTTGGATTTTGCCGCTTTCTTTCCCTCCTCCTTTGATATCGTTGTAGAACACCAAAGTACTTATAACTGGTCTGTGTACCTGCTATGGTGCTATGTGGAACCACCCATCAGTTTTAACCATCTTTCCTCTCTTGATTACCACCTGCCACACTTTTCCAGGCCAAATTACATCTCAATATCCTTACTATAGATCCATATCAGGTGGATCAGCAAGTCAATGTCTTGTACACTCTTAGCATACTGGCTGATGTCATCGGTTTAGAGAAGGTGGATGAGGGTAGTTCCACAAGATAAGAGAGGTGGAATACAAATAAATAATAATTTTCACGCACACATACACATAGTACATGCACACATGCCCAGTAGCTCTGGGCAATTGAAAGATTGAGTGTCCCAGCCTTAATGTGAGATGAGCGTGAGTCATGCAAATGAGACATAACTAAGAGTTATACTAATCACTGCTAACAGTGCGTAGACATGGAATGCTCTGTAAAGTAGGACAAAGCACTGCTATTTAATATGTAGGGATTACACGCAAGAAGAACTGAGATTTCTCAGTCAAAAATAATGGAACAATATTGCCGTTGGCTCTTTAAAGGAAAAGTCAGCTATATAATCAATATCAACTTGAAAATATGCCCCCTCAGGCACCGCTCCAATTTCAAAGGTTTTGGTTGATGAACAAATACTGCAGACTTAAGGACGGGACACTCAACCATAGATCAATGTGCTATCCTAAATTATCTGATGGGAAAAATTCAAGGTTGAGATTCCCTTATGCTGCCTTCATGGATTTGAAGATGGGATTTGATTAAATCTCTAGGGTGAGATTATAGTAGAAATTGTTAATTAATACAGGGAGCCCCATTTTCTTAGGCTAATTGTGCTGTTCCATGGAAATGCAAACATGCACATTTAAAATGTATCATTTTTAGGAGAGATTTTGTGTTTCAGTTAATGAACATCAATTAAACTTTTAGGGAATAGAGCTGAATCCTGTTTTTGTCACCAGTAGTGGGGAGCCTGTCTATAAGAGCAAGATTAACAGCATGAAGCTGGCAGTGAAATAGTTGGCTTAGGAAAAAACAAACAGAGCCTCTGGAAACTCATCTTCCCACATTATGCTGTTATTAAGAATAGAAAGAATAAGTTGTTTATGTTGATATATGAAAACAAAGCTCTCTTTATTATCAGCCAAATTATTGCAGACATTGAATAGGCTCAGAGGGAGTGACTGTCCCAAGGTTTCCCAGCTGGCCTTTTTGCCCAAAGGAAAACTACAAAGAGGGTCTCCCCCGCCTGATTCAACAACTATATCCAGGGGTAGGCTTCAAAAATTTTAGCAAGGGGTTCTCTCCTGGTTGCTGGGTAGGCATGGCCATGGTGAGCATGGCCTAGGTTGCCTCCTGCATCACAGGGGGGTGGTGTGATGTTTTTGCCCTTCCCGGGCTCTGGAGGCTTTCCTTGAGCCTCCAGGAAGGCGAAAACAGCCTTCCCAGGCTCTGGAGGCCCTCTGGAGGCCAGGAATGGGCCTGTTTCTGGCCTTCCTGAACTTCCGGTAGGCCCATTTTTTTTTGCCCTCTCTGAGCCTTTGTGCATGCCCTGCACTTACCTGCATCTAAAACAGGCAGTGTGGGGACTCCTGGGAGGCAGGGTGGGCGGGGTCAGCCAGGAGTAGGATTTGGGAGTTCTCCAAACTGCACAGAATTTTAGCTAGAGGTTCTCCTGAACCAGTGATGGGTTGCTCCTGGTTCGCACCAGTTCGCAAGAACCGGTAGTAAAAGTTTGTAGTAGTTCGGAGAACCAGTAAAACATTGGATGGCCACACCCCCGAATCGGTCGCTGGCCCAGTCGCCGCTCGCTTACCCTGCCCACCTCATCAGAGGTGGTTTTTTTTCCCTTACTTTTAAAAGCATTTTTTCTACAACCTCTTCAGCTGAAAAAATGCTTTTAAAAGTTTAAAAAAAAAGCCTCTGATGATTGCACGGCTCAGCGGGGATCATCAGAAGCTTCTAAAAGCATTTTTTTCCTGCAACCTCTTAAGGTTGTAGAAAAAATGCTTTTAAAAGTTTTTTTAAAAAAAGTTGGCCACGCCCACCCAGTCACATTACCCCCACCAAGCCACGCCCACAAAATAAGCCACTCCCACAGAACCGGTAGTAAAAAAATTTAGAACCCACCCCTATCCTGAACCCCTGCGAACCCCCAGCAGCCCACCTCTGACTATATCACACTGGATTACTACAACCATAATAATTCAGCTTTTGCAGAATGTAGCTTTTCCATTTGTTAATAAATTTCTCAGAAGCAATCACAGATCAAACGAAGTAGAAAACTGCTTTTGGGCAATAATTCAATGTATTATGTAGCAGCACAATTTCAATTTTACTTATATCAGCTTCCAGACAGAGAAGAATGTTTGGGACAATTCATGGTAGCTGAAATATATTTCTTTCAATAAAAGAGAATATATGTACCCTAGGGTTGAACTGTGGAGTCCTGGGTACTCTCAGGGCTTAGTTGTTTATTTGCAGAAATTTAATTACCCAACTAGGTAACACCATCAGTGCTAGTGAGTATGAGGTTTGCCCCCTGTTTATATATAGTTGCTTGTCCTACCAGTGCTGATAGGGGTGTGTTAGAAAAGTACCATATAGTATATATAATAGTTTGCTCTGTCACTGTGGTAAGGGTGTGGTTCTCTACCACACCAGCACTAACGCTGGCAGGGCAAGCGACTCTATATAAACAGGGAGTAAAGCAAACCTTATTTTTTTTAAAGGGCCCTACAAAATAACCTTATATCCAGAAGAAAGGAGACGAATTTCTCCTCTATAAAATCAGCCGCTGGAAGACACTTTTGCCTGCTTTTAAGTATTTATATAGTATTCTCACTGTTCCTTGTAGAAAAGCTTTTATTCATTCCAGCCTTAATGCTTTGCCATTAACGATCCTGGAAGAAGGTACATCTCAGGGGTGAGTTCTACTTACCTATACTACCAGTTTGCAATGGGATTGCACACGCGCGAAGCAAGCACACACACCTTGCTTCTACGCGTGTGCGGAAGCTTCTGTGCATGCGCAGATCACGGATGATGACATCCGGGGCAGTGGGCGGGGCCTCCTGCCAGTTTTACTACCGATTCTTGTGAACCGGTCCGAACCGGGGGCAACCCACCACTGGTACAACTGTTTTCCTTTCAACGGCCTAATTTTCTTGTGCATCCAGGGAGTTGTAGAAGCAGCATCACAAGTTATGCTGATCTGACTATTGTACCATATTTGGCATTCTGAATTAATATAACCCCTCCTTGTGAAGCACTCTAGTATGATAAACATTTATCACATTGCAGACCAGAATAAATTAGTGTCAGCCCTTCAATGTACATCAGAATAGAAAGCCAAAGTTATGAATACTACTTTTATTATATGGTTACAAGTAACAGAACCTTGTAAGTCTGAATGCTTCTCTGCCCCTTCTATTTTTTTCCTTTGTGAGAACTACTGGTAGGAAGCAGGGGTGGGATCTACTTACCTTTACTACCGGTTCACAACAGGATCGCGTGTGTGTGCTTGCTTTGCTCTCATGCACGTCTTGATTCTGCGCATGCACAGATCACTTCTGGTGATGTCAGGGTCAGTGGGCGGAGCCTCCCGCCAGTTTTACTACCGGTTCTATAGAACCGGTCCGAACCAGGGGCAACCCACCACTAGTAGGAAGGGTCATGTCTGAGATATTTTTTTCAAATTTCATATCTGATTTGGATTCAAACTTCTTTTATCGGATCCTTTTCTTGAGGCTTTTCTTCCTGTTCCTCAAGATTATTCCTTTTGCTTGAAGAAGAGGACAAAGACCCTCAAGACAATGGTCAGATAAAAGAAATTTGTGTCCACAATAGAAATGTAATTTGAGAAAATGTCTCCACACAATTAGTCCTTAAATCCTTCTAATGGTCAACAAAAGGATTAGAATCACCACAAAAAAGGCCTAGTTATGTGAACCCACTTCTCTTATGACTGGATTAAACAGCTGTGCCTCAAATCTGATAAATGTTATGGGATTTGAGGGGAAAAATCCTGTGTGTGGTGTAGTGTTGGTACTATAGACGGCTTTCCTAGAGGTAAAGACAAGATTCTTAGTGTAGAAGTTTCTCAATTTAGATACTATTTCTACCAGTCCCGGCTGTCCATGCTGGAGTTAAAGAAGTGCAGCTCATAATTCCTGTTTATATAATCAACCCAACCATGAATCAACCTGTCAGTGGAATTCATGCAATACACTTGTCTAATAGAGGTCAGCTAGTTGTGGTTGAGTGTGTCACGTGAAAGGCTTCCAGATCCATCTGAGTCTTGCTTGAGCAACAAAAGGTGGTGAAATGAAAAAATGGTAAAAATGCTGGAGATTCATCTACATACAGAAAACTGAAGAGCAGATAATTCCCAGAGTATGCCATGGTCCCTAAGGAGAACTTAGTGATGATGAGAACAACAGTGTCCAGGCATGAGTTATGGTGAAATATCAAAATAGCATGGATGGTATTTCATTTTATTTTGGTTATTTTTTTTTTGTTTTCCTCAAGCCACAAATATGCACACAAACATTTCTTCTTAATGTTAAAAAAAACACAAAAATTCTTAGGTAATAGTGTATTTTAAAACAGTTATTCATTTGAGAATTGACGTGTGAATTGAATTGCCTGCTTCCTACCAGAAATGTTTTCTTAGACTGTTAAAAGAAGAAGGAGGTGCTTGTATTGTTTAATCTGTGGAGGTGGCAAAAGTATTGCTATAAAGAGGTGAGTAGGAAGAAGCTGCCAAGGATCTGAGTTAAAGAAAAGAATAGAGAGGCGTTGCTCCTATGAAAATGACTTCGAAGACATACCCAGATAACTATTGCAACTGTACTATAAGGCTGTTGTCTCTGAAATTTACCTAGAAAAAATTACCATTTAATTCAGCAGACTGAGGCTCTATCTGGACTGGAGAGTCTTGAGTTCAATTCCCTGCACAAGAATTAGATTCTTTGAGTTACTTTTATTATTTGTTCTATCTCTATACTATATTTCCTCCAGGAGGGCCAAGATAGCACTGTCTGGGCTATCTCCTATCCTCATAATTTTGTCTTTGTAAACACACTATAAAATATATTAAATTAGTTTAATTATTAAATTATAGTGAAAATTATAGTAGCTCCACCATGTCTGATGCAGTCTGTGCTTGGCCTACCTGGTATTAGCACATAATCTAAGCCTAATATAAATTTAAACAAATTATTTGTGAGATGTGCTCTCATGATTGCCACAAACATTATGATTGCTTGATAGAGATTGGTTGTATTCACTCAAGTGCAGAGATAGGCAACTACAGAACTCTAAATGGTGCTGACCAATAGCTTCCAGTAGCCACTAGTCGAGCAGCCAATGTGTAAGGATGCTGGGAATTGTAGTTCAGCAACAACAAAGTGTCTCATATTGAACCAAGAGCCTTCCTAATCCGTGTCTTGCCTTGGCTGTTGTTCAAACTTCAGTTTCCAGAAAGCATACCAGATCTAGGCTACACAAATCTGGACAACTGATAGATGGCAGCAAAAAATTAGTTTTGTATAGAACTTTGCCATTATCTAATGGTTATCCAAATTTGGCAGCCCATATACGGCATGATTAGGTTTCAGCATTGACATGACCACATAACACAACCATGAATTGCTTCTCTGTCTTACTTTTTGAAACTAAGCCTTTTGCATTTTAGGTATAGCTATACAAATAGCAAATGTATTGGATTGCAATGCAAATATAAATTTCAAAACATTATATGGCCTTTATTTTTTGGAAAAAGAAACGAGGTCACATGCTTATTTAAAGTAGAAGCAGGGGAAATATCATTAAAAAAATATCTGGAGCAATATCTTAGTAGAATTACTGCAGCCTTGTTTCTGTTCCTTTATAGCCTGCAAAATGACATTGCCTTTCATTTATGCAGCACTTTTCATCCCAAAGGGCTTTACATTTAATTTACCCAATAGCAGTGGGAGTTCTTCAAATGGTTTGAGGGCATTTAATAGCTGGATGTAGAAATCTGAATCACTTTGCCTTTTTCTTAAGGAACAGTCAGAATTGAGGAATGAGCTTGGCAGGCATTCTTGACTGCAAAAGTGTTTTACTGAGTTGTTTCATGAAATGCCAGGAAATTAGAAAGTTAACCCACATCAATGGGGTTACAGAAAGGCATTTCATAACAGTGGGTGTTAGTTGAAAAAGGTGATTTGGAGAAATAAGCACATGTGCTACGTATGGCTCATGTTCGTACTTTAGAGAAAAATATGTATAAATAATATAAGGCTAACTCCAGAAGCCAAGGGGATCAGACGGTTGGCCCTCTTACATGCAAGCAAGATTTTTTTGAGAAGGGGCAAAAATTATTGTTATTCAGAAGGGGCTAAAAGCATTTTTCATCTCTTTCTACACTGAAAGGCCATTCTTTTGAAACTGGAGGTGATAATAATCTTCGTCCTCATATCTCTGCAATACACCTAAAAGGATTCCTACCATCCTGTTCTGTAACTCTTGTTCTCATTATTTACTGAAAAAATAGTAAACAGTAAAAGCAAGGTAAAAGCAGTTCTTTAAAGCTGATCCAATCTGCTGAAATTAGTTGATACTGTAGAATTCTTGGTGTTTTCAGCTTGGTTGTTTGCTTGTAGACATTTCTTTATCCAACCAGATGGCATCATCCATGCAAGGGAGTGTGAGGTTTGCTGTCTAAGGATTTTATACTGATTAGTATACTGATATACAAAGGATTTAAATGAAAGGATTCAATCTGCAAAGGTTTAATTTAATGTGAAATATACTCTATTAATTCAGGAGAACTAACTACACTGTTTTGCGTCTTGTCATAAAACAAAATGTTTATGTTTACACTCTTAATATATGTGGATAAATAGAATTTAAATTAGCTGCTAAGTTAAAGTTTTGCTTGAAATGGATCAGGTTTCAATGGCTTATTTAAATAAACTACTTGTTTAACAACCAAGATATCAAACAGATTTCAGACTGCTAAACAAAAGAGAATAAAACCATTTAATGTAAGCTAATATTCCTTCAAGCACCAAGAACAAATACTACACTCTCAGTGCACCTCCTATATCTTTTCATTTTTGAACTCCATCTTTCGCAGTTCAGAATAAATCTGATTTATATTAACAATTTGGGAGAATTGTTGAATAATCCTAGAGAATTCAAATAGGCTCCACTTGTACTGATAGCCTGGCATAACACAGCTCCTGCCTTCATGGTAACTGTCCTTACAAACTAAGAGATGCTACTTTTCTTTAAAGTAACAATTCATGTAATATGTTGTGACCCGCTTCAGATGAGAAATGTGAAGCTTCTGAGAAAAGTATGTTGCGTCAAACATGTGGAGAGATACGTTTGAACATCTAATAGCATCATTGTTAATGGAACTGTTGCACAAGGAACAGTAGCTTCTTAAATTTGTAATTAAATGTTTTTAATTTGTAAAATTTATTCAGTAGGAAAATTTGTTTTACCTATGATCTTCACATTGAATATTTTCCTTTATTTTCAGAAGCATTCTTTCTTACTAACGAACAACAATATGTATCTTTCCTTGGCAACCCTTTTTTAAAGGAATAGCTGTCATCCTCAGTGTTCTTCTGTCCTTGAATGGCAATCATGAGAAATCAAGATGCTGAAAATATGAGATGAAAAGAACATGGATAGTCCAGTCCAAATCACTTAATGATATGAATCAGAACCACCTGCTGGCTAGATTGAGGGTTAGAAAGAATTACCTGAGAATTGTTAATAAATCTTTTTTGGATGTGCAATGACAAAGTTTATTTCATGCCCTTTGACTCTAATGTGATGCTGCTTGCCGAGGAGTTAACAGGTCAGACAATTTGTTGGAGTAGAGAATGTGAGTAGGAGGGAATTTAATGAGAAAAGGAGAGAATGAGGTGAAAAATAAGAGAATGTTAGTGTTTGGAAGTCAGGTTCTTTTAGACAAATTACACAAAGATTGTTGCCAGCCGGTGGGGGGAGGGGGGTGCATGAAGGAGAAGAAAGAAGGGACATATCCAACTTGTGTTGTCAGGGATATTCTGTTCCTCAAACTGAGAGAGCCATCTTTGCTGAGCCATATCTACTTCCTTTCTTTGTTCCTCAGTGCAAAGGGGAGTTGAAAGCCATATGTGAAGAGTAGGAGTTACATGAGTGCTCAGCTGTGTAGATAGCAACATGAGGCGGAACAAGGCAAATGACAGATTGACATGAAAAATAAAGGCAAATATACCAGAGAACTTGGGCAATTGACCATATATGACTCCAGGCAGAAAGCTTCCTCCCATGAATCCTTGACTGCAAGAACTAAAGGAACAAGCTGAGTTCCTGTTCATAAAGAAATAAATACAGATGAGTTATCCTAGTCCCATTCATTAAATTTGCAGGATTACACCATGAAATCTAAAGAAACAGAGCCTGTATTTGAGAATTCATAATAAGGACTTTACTATATAAATGCCTCAACTATAATTAATGAGGGTTATTTAAAGTTAATATTGTGATGTTGTACTAGGAATGTAGCATCCCCAGTTTTAAGTCCATACTCAGCTATATAAACTCACTAGGTATAGGTATCATTGACCAGGTAACTTTCTCCTGGATACCCTGCCTCACAGGGTTGTTCTTGGAATGGAATTGGAAAGGTGAGTTTTTGAGACATTGAAATAAACCCTATCATGTTTGTTGAGACCCATTAAATTTAAAGGAAGCCTAAAAGCGCATGCTGTAAAATTAGAGATTCTGGTGTATCCAATGGATTTAATCCTAAATAAACATTTGTAGGATAACTGCATTCAACATATTATTAATCCAGAATATATTGTATAGTACTATTTAGACTATTATGGCCTGGCTCACACATATTACTATGGCGAGTGGGTCACATGTCTTCCTACGCCAAAAAAACAAATCACATTTTTAACACAATATGTTAAATCTGTGACATTCATTTCTAAGTAAACCTTTTTGCATAGGATTGTCATAACATGCATGAATAATCTCTTAAAATAGTTTCATATTATATATCCTCAGGCGTCAAGTCAAATCTCTTTTGATTATAAAATTCTGTAGAATATATTGGACAACTCCAGACTTGTGAGAGGTGGGTCATCACCATTCCTTCATAAAGTCACTATCTAAAATTTATTGTTTTCTCTACTATAAATCATATGTGCATGTTTGGACATGGCCCATATATCTTCCAGTTATATATTTAGTAGAAATTGAAGGACTCTGGTAAATGCGTGTTAATAAATGAATGGGCTTTAGTTAATAAATGTGTATCCTCAGAATTACATTGCATTACAAAACAAGGGTAATTGCAACTTTCATCATCCCTGTCATAATGCATGATGTCATGACCCCACCACTTAGCAAAAGCAGTTCGAACATTTCCGGTTTCATTGTTAATTGAATCCAAGCTGTTGTTAAGTGAGGACGTCATGTAAGTATCATTAGTGACCTCCTGAGGCTTCCCCACTGACTTTGTTTGTCAAAAGCTGGCAAAGGTCACAAATGGAGTTCCACCTCACAACAGCTGGAACTCTTTTTTTAAAAATTTGATTTATATGCCGCCCTTCTCTGGAGACTCAGGGCGGCTATTACAATGCGCTAAGCTAAGCAATAACCTTCATACTTTTGTATATTTATACAAAGTCAGCTTATTGCCCCCACAAACTGGGTCCTCAATTTACCTACCTTAGAAAGGATGGAGTGTCACTCATTCAGCACCATCACAAATGCAAATGGCCACTGAACGGTCTACCTGTAACTTTAACTTCCTCTCAAGCTGAGGATGAGAGACTAAAGGCTCCAAAGACAGAGATTATAATAATTTAGCCTCAATCGATTAATGAACCGGTTCAGAGAAGCATGATTTTATAGCTTGGCGCATTGAACTTTGGTGTTGGAGAAAGACACCTGAGACCATCAGGGGCACTCAAGAAAATAAAAGCAAAGAATCAAGCAATAAACCAATGCAAAATCTTGGATAATCCAAATTATTCACATTATGTGAAGAAACAACGTGCTCTTCGAAGAAAATAGAAAAGACAAAAGAAGACGAAGACCAGCAGCCAAGAGGATGGACTCAGTTTACAAAGCTATGGTTACATCACAGCAACACCTGAAAGAAGAGGTTATGGATAGAATATCTATCTATATTCTATTCCAAGAGGAGTCCAAAACTAAACAATCAACGCCTTTAGGCGGGCTTCGGGCTCAAAAAAGGCTGGTTGAGGCGAGCAAGACACGGAAAGAGGTGGCTCGGTGCGCATGCGCGCGCTATCGTCCGCGCTCGAGAGGTCTCCTTTTGTGAGGGGAAACGCGGCATTCCACACCCCCCCCCCCCCCTCCGGTTTACTTTTTCCCGCCCGTTTCTCCCCACCACCACCACAACCCTCGCTTCTCTTCTTCCTTCCCCACCACGTGACGGGGACCTCTGACGCCGAGCTGCTAGGTCCCCTGCGGCTGCAGGGGTGGGGGTGAGGGTAGGGATGGGGGTGGAGCCGCAGCTGGAGAAAAGGCGGAACGGGTGAGGGGCGGAGCGAGAGGAGAAGGAAGCCGCGGCTGCCACTGCACAAAACGCCGCGTCGGAGCCAGAAGAGCGGACCTGCGCCAGCCCGGGGCTCCGATTTCCGGTGAGAAGGGGCTCTTTCGACTGAGGAGGGGGCGTCGCCCGCCGCCCGCGGCCGCTTCCCAGCATGGCGATGCTCCCCCGTGGTGCCTTCGCCGCTTAATTGCGGGGGATGGAAGGAGCATCGGACGGACTTCCTCGTAGCCTGGTTCCTTTCGCCCCACCTTTTACACAGGGTTTCCCTCTGGGGGTAATAATACAGGGTAACGCTCCCCCCTTCCCAGGTTTGTTTGTTTTTTGGGGTGTGTGTCTGTGTGTATGTGTGCAAAGGGTGAGGATGGAGCGCGAGAGAGGTGGGGCTCCCGGAGAAATCCGGACGGCGATTAGGTGGCGGGAAAGGGCTTCCTGTACACTTCTTCCCAATGCGCTGAACCTTCTTTGTGTGTGTGTGTGTGTGTGTGTGTGTGTGTCCCAAAGTTTGGGAAGTGTGACGGGCGAGGTGGAAGGATTGCACATTTGCCGTATGTGCTGCATGGTGTTGCTCGCACAAGCGTCTTTGTGCCAAGTGGAAGTGGTGCCTTCTAGTTGTGTTGAGTTTACCCGTTGTATAATCCCCAGACACCGGTGGCTTGAACCTGGGTGGGTAACTTTGGAGAAGGCTCTGAGCAATGGTCGGTGGATGTGTGTGTGTGTGTGTGTGTGTATGGGGAGGGGGCGTTTCACAGTGTGGGGTGCAGGGTTTCACACTTTCCTCTACAGCACTGATTGGGTTTAGCATGAAATAGTTTTGGCATCAAATTTATTTGGGGGGGGGGGGGGGAGTGGGGGAAATTAGGTGCACAGCATGATGTTGTCTATTTCTTTTGATGGACAATTTTTAGGAAGTCTTCCTTGATCTAGTATTTTATTTTTATGAGGAGCAATCTAGCCCAATTTACCTACCTACACACACACAAACATGCACATATGCATCAACACACACATACACACACACTGCTGTCTGGCAATGGCACGTGTTCCAGAGATCAGAAAAGTGCAATAGTTTCACTTCCTTTCCATTTGGGCCCAGGCATAATTCTGCCTTCTCTTTCTGTAGGCAATACAACCTGTTTCCGGAAATATGTAGAAACCCTGGTGATACCAGCCTTCATAGGGAGATTGTTTGTCCTGTGTTGGTTTGTGCCGGAAGTGTTCATGCTTATGTTGTTTCTGCACAGAGTGCATGCCTTTCTTCTGCTTTTCCTTAACTCCTCTTGAAAAACTTTATATAGAGAGAAAGATTCCAAAACGGAGAAATCTACTTTTGTGCTTGTTGAAAAGCATCATTTAGATAGGAAGTTGTTGATTTGTCTTGAAAGGCAGGTTACTGCATAGAACATATTGCTTAAAAGCTTCTGCATAGTTGTTAATATGCTATTTAAGAATTCCGGTACTGATGGTTAAATACATAATCTCATCCAGGATAAAGTAAGAAGCTTTGTATAATTTTACTTCACTTTGTAAAACATTGCAAAATATGTATGTGGGGGACATCATAGTCATTTGCTTATAGTGAAAGGTTTCCATCCTGCCTAATGTACTGTTTATAAGAAACTTTAAACTTTATTTTATTTGCTTTAAACACAGTATACTAGCATATATTTTTGCTAGATAATCTGAAAAAGAGAGAAACAGATAAAAGGTCTATATACTTGTGAAATGTTATTTACCATTTAAAAATCCGGAGCATCTTAAGATGCCAAATCTAAATCAGTGAACACCTTCCAAGTTAAGGATGATTCTATTTTTGAAAAAAAGCCAAGTTGCTGGAGAAGTACGTTGAAAAAGAATTATACCATTTTTTCTAACTGGTTTTGACAGTCCGTGCTTTCCATCTGTGATTGTTTTATCTTTATGCTCATTTTGAAACTATTTCATATGAAATTGAGTACAAATGAGTCATGCCAGCTGTCAAGTAAAATTCTTACGAAATTTTAGTGTGTAAAATCAATTTCTTTCTAAAAATGTGAAAAGAATGTTGTTTTGAAAATCATGGACTTGGCATTCCATAGTATGTTTGCTTTTCTGTCATGGTGACTAGAAACGCTGCTATCTTTTCTCCAGACTTCTATGTGCTTGATAATTGTCAGAATTTTTTTTTATGTGAAATGTGGAAAATAATGCAAGCCTTTTGTCTACATTGCTCTGCTGGCTTGCTTGAAATGAGGCTATAGAAATGCAGAAAAATCTGCACAAATAAAGTAGTTATGCCGGTGGGGGTGTATTTTGTTCTCATACAATATGTACCCAGAAATCGTGGGTTTAATGGAAATGTTTCTCAGATGCTGACAAGTCACAACATAAGAGAAAATGCCTATTGTATAAAGGCCAGTTCATTGGTTTTCACTTCATCTGGCCTTCAGCTGGTAAGATCTTATAACAAATGAAAATCAAAATGTCTTCTAACTACAGCTTCAATGACTAACTTTATTTGTCTGACAACATCATTAATGTGTTCATTACAGCTGTAGAGGATAATGCTTGCCAGCACAATAGTCTGCAGTCTGCAGTTGAAGAAGCATATTATTGTGTTGCATTGTGTGTATATATGTGTGTGTATAAAGTAAAGGCCAAGGTGGTCCCAGTAGAGGCAGGAGCATTCTAAATACAGATCATTCCCAGGAACAAAATTAGAGCTCACTGGCAGGAAGAGTGCTGTGCTAAGAACCGCTAAGATCCTGCACAGAACCCTCCCAGGCTTTTGATAGAGGACCTGAAATTGAGGAAGATACAGAACATCACAAAGCAGGCAAATGCAACAGATCTAATTATGTCGTACTTTTATAATCTTTTAAAATTTTTGAAAAGTGTAGTTTCCTGAAATGTATTATTTTGAAAATTAAAGAGGTTCTATGACTTCTATGTTGCTTCTAGACATTGTATTTCAGACTCTTCACTGATTTTCATTAGTTTAATACAAATAGTCTTTGACTTAGAACCATAATTGAGCCCAAAATTTATGTTGCTAAGTGAGAAATTTGTTACGTGAGTTTTACCCCATTTTATGACTTTTGTTGACACATTTGTTCAGTGAATCACTGCAGTTAAGTTAGTGACATGGTTGTTAAGTGAATTTGGATTCTCCATTGACTTTGCTCGTCAGAAGATCACAAAAGGTGACCCCGGGACACTGCAATTGTCATAAATATGAACCAGTTGTCAAGCATCCCATGACCATGGGGATGCTGCAACGGTGATAAGTGTGAAAAATGGCTTTAAATCACTTTTTTTGTAACTTTGAATGGTCACTAAATGAACTGTTGTAAGTCAAGGGCTACCTGTACAGTATGAATTTTAAGACCATCTTTTTCAGTGACTAATACTTTACATCTATTTGATAAATGGGACATATAACTTATATTATCATTGAATTTAAAATAACATTGTACTAATTTTTACAGCATAGTTCCATTCCATTCCATTTACACACACAAGTGATTATATGCTTGTTTGTCTTTACCTTAAAATGTTGTATGAACTCGGCTATTATTGATTTAAAATCATGGTTTACATCTTAATGTAACAAATAATGACACGAGCAGCTACAAGTACATCAGTTGGACCATGAAGCTGGAGAACCTGGGTGGGCTATTTACATCCATGAAAGAAATGGAAAAGGAAAGAATGATAGTGCAGGAGAATCAGTGGCTTTGAAATTGCTGAAGAAGAAATTTGATTTTGGACTCAAAGCTATGTTACCTATATGATGGACAGTTGGTAAGGGATAGATTTCTTCCTCACCAAAATCATGGAATGTGATTAACCAAAACATGTTGAATTTAATCAGGAAGGACTTAAATTGAATCATGTGAGAAATGAAGGCAAAACCTCAGAAGTAATAAAGAGTAGGAATAGTAACAAAGATACAGGAATAGCTGGAAAAAAATTAAACTGAGCTTTTTAAAATCAGTAATAAACCATAAACAACATTCCTGTAAAGGTCATAGTCTTCATTATCTGAGGGATTATTTAATAAGTGTGACTGAGATCTGATGGAATGATTCCCATAATTGCAATATAGCAACTGAAGGCTACAACTTATTCAAAAGCAGCAGAAGCAACAATAAGGAGGAGTTGTACTGTATGCTAAAATATCTATCTCTGCATGAAATCAAAGGGAATGAACTTGGTGGCATTGGTGATTAAATCTGAGTTAATATAAGTGGGAAAGGAAAAGTGGCAATGTTTGAATCCCACGGCCAGCTAGATTATATCCTGGGTTTTCTGATGGCCTGACTAAACCTTTTTAAATAATCTTTGAGAAATTCTAGCAAATGGGCAAAACAGAAAACTAGCTTGGGTAAATTGATCCTACCTTCCAAAAGGTGAAAAAGGAAGGTTCCAGGAACTGTAGACCAATGAGTCTTCTATTGATTTCTGGGAAAATTCTAGAGCAGATCATAAGGTTGAGCTGTAAACACCTTCCAAGCACAGTGCTGTGATGGGGGAAAAGTCAGCATGGGTCTGTTAAGAACAAATTTTATGAGATTGAAGTTATTTTATGTTTGCTTGGATAGTTTGATTAGGTAAATTAATTTATAGTTACTGAATAGAGGAACTTTTCTTTCATTGTAATCAAATTATTTCTCCCCCCCCCCCCCCCCCATGGCTTGGTTCCTATATTAATTACTTTCTGGCAATGAATTTTTTTCTGTGTTTTCACTACCTGAATGATTGAATTCAGTTCATGCTGGTTTTCATTTTGCTAATTCACATGTTGTATTATTATTATTATTTTTAAGTTTATTAATCACCCTGGTTATTTTTACTTTAAAGGGAATATAAAAGAAAATATAAAAATGGCTTAAGGCAGATTATGCAGAAACCCTGTGAGACATTTCTGAATCTGGTCAGTGCCCAAATAGACTGTGTAGGTATAAATAAATAAGATCTAGAAATTAAGATTGAAATGGCAGGTCCTGATCCATTTATTTCAGCAAAATACTGCATTTGATAACATTTAGTAACTTCGATCTTCACCAGAAGATCTTCGCTAGATCTTCACCAAATGTTTTACCTTATTTTGTTTTAATAAGTATACGGGCAGTACAAGCAAGATGGATACAAATCCCCTGTTTCTCCCAAAATAAGACATCCATAATAAGCCCAATTGGGCTTTTGAGCATATGGCAATAAGGCCAAGCGCTTATTTCAGGGATCAAAAAAATGTAAGTCAGGGTCTTATTTTCAGGGAAACATGGTATGTAAAGGAATATTATGACATTTCTTACCATTGTATATAAAAAAATAGATTCACTGATTCCAGTATTTATTCATGATATGTTACATTGATAGAATAGTTTCATGAAATAATAGGTGCTACTAAATTCCAAAATGTATTTAAAGAGATAGTGACCATAAGATGAAAAGATCAATATAGTTGTTCTTTTGTTCCTCCTAAGATATAGTGTTACCTGGGCTAAATAATTTGCTAGTTAAGTAAGATATTGTCTTGAACCAAAAAATAGAATTAATTGCAGAATTTATAATAAGTAATTTAAAGAACATAAAGATATCATGCACTATATTCTTCTATACCCATATTTTTTTTAAAAAACTAGAACAATTAGGAAACTTAAAATACTTCTTACTTTTAAATTTAGAAATGTAAGGTATTTTAAAATCAATACTTTTCAGTTATTTTCACTACTCTTTTGTTAAAATTTAAATAGTATAAGGGAAGTATTGTGTATTCATATCATACCATAATCATTTTAAGTAAAAATAATCTCCACAAAAATATTAATTACTATTAAAATCACCCCAGTTATATTTTTTTTTCCTAACGTGCTGTATTCTGGACTTTTAGAGGAAAATTCAGATATAAGTAACATGCAAAGTAATAAAATATTTTAGTTCTGTTTCTTCAATGTAAGGTGCACATGCTGAAACAAGTCTCCATGGGTTTATGCCTGTAGAAATTTTTCTGGAAAAAGAGGGTTTTTTTGTCAAGGAAACCTATATCTCCCAACAGGGAGATTTATCTGAAAGATTTGGTAAGCTAATTCCTCCCAAGTATGAGATTTGTCAGAGGATTCTAATATATAAATAATCTGAAGATCACATTTATTATATGATCATATGGTAATATGTTTGCATTTTTTTGTAGGTCTTCTAAGAATCAGGAGGAAGAAACACCATGTGGCTTAACCTTTCACTTGGAAACATAGCTTTTTAAAAGAGATGGCTGACAAGGCTGGAAAAAATCTTTCAGGCCCACTGTTCATTGAAGTTGAATATGATTATGAGTATGAAGCAAAAGACAAAAGGATTGTGATAAAACAAGGGGAGAAATACATCTTAGTAAAAAAGACTAATGATGACTGGTGGCAAGTCAAAAAGGATGAAAATTCCAAACCCTTCTATGTGCCAGCACAATATGTTAAAGAAATAACCCGCAAAGCACTAATGCCACCTATTAGGCCATTAGTTGGACTGCCAAACAACTCTCTAAAACTTGCACATGGCTTACAGAGGTCAACAGAAAATGTGAATAAATCTCCAGAGCTTTCAACTTCAGGGAAATCGTATCTAGTTCAAGCTCAGGATGCCAACCAGAATCTGGGACCAAACAGTAGCCCAGGTCAGAATACTGGACTTAGCATAGAACTTGCCCCAAACAATGGAAAGTTTAATGATTTACAGTTTGTTAACGTTTCCAATCAGAACGTGAACTTACCTGGGTCTCACTTTCATTGTTCAGAATGTATGGAAACTGAGAAGACCAGCTTCTTGCAAGAACAACCCTGTGATTCTGTAGGCGAAGGATCAGAAAAAATCCACCAAGATTCAGAGTCTGGAGATGATCTCAGTAGCAGTTCCACAGAACAAGTACAGGTAAAATGAATTGCACTGCAGTAAATCACCTATCCAATAAACCTTTTTTCTTGATAGAAAATATGTAAGTGAACTAAAATGACAGGCCACACTTGCTCTATTAGTTGTCTATAATAGAAGATTTGAATACATATTATTTGCTTGTAGTTAAGTAACTTTTTCTTTATGATATTAAAACTTGGGTGTTGGTTTTATGTATGTGTGTATGTATCTGTTTGTGTGTATTCTGTCAATTATGATTTCTAGAATTTAATCTTTTCTACCAAAAGCAGGTGTCAACAGTTGGTTGATCCTGGAAATTCTATGCAAAATCAGCTAGGATTTCAATGGAAGATAACTGGAGGCTCAATAATACCTTTGGCAAAGCTTTACATTTAAGGTTTATAGAAGAGTAGGAAGTTGTAGGTAATTATAGCCCCACAACACTCTACATTTAAAAGTCATGTGACAAGCAGCTTGATTAAGCCAGAATTTAAGCAGAACTTCATATTACTTTGGCAAGTGCATGTTCCAGGCTTATTCTTTTTGAAATAATAGAGAGGTAGAAATTGATTACTTGGAGAACAGGTATTCCTATGCCTTCAAATGCTCATCCAGAGATTCTGTCCCAAATTTGATTTCAGTCTGGAAAATTGACAGTCAAAGGTGGCAAAACATGGACTAGAACAGTGGTTCTCAACCTGTGGGTCAGGACCCCTTTGGGGATCGAACAACCCTTTCACAGGGGTCGCCTAAGACCATCCGAAAACACATATTTTCAATGGTTTTAGGATAATTTTATGGTTGGGGGTCACCACAACATGAACAGTATTAAAGGGTCGCGGCATTAGGAAGGTTGAGACCCACTGGACTAGAAGGTTGTTTGTAATAAGAAAGAAGATATAAAAAGAGTTGTATTGCAAATGTTCTTACCATGTTGTATTGGGGCAGCACAAAGAGGTACTTTGTATTGTGTGCAGATTTCAGGAAAGTGGCTGTACATGCACATGGAGACATCCAATGTCAGCTTTGGAGTCATCCCCATAAATCTCGCTAAATATGTAATTTTCTTAAAACCTTAACTGATGACAGGCTCCATATTCCTGTCATCAGTTAAGGTTTGGGTATGTTGAAACAAGACAAAGTGGATAGTTTTGGCTCCTGTGGAAGACAATGTGTATATTTGTATGATTATATATTATCTCCTTGCAGATAGCTACATTAAGCGTGCAATACCTGTAAGATGTTAGTGTCCTTTCGAGTGATAGCAGAGACCTGCTATTAACACAATATCATAAAATTTTCCACATTCACTAATACCTGAATGAGCTTTGTGGTGATTTTCAGCACCATACATTTTGGATGGTATGGTTCATGTGGATTTGCAAGATTGGTTCATGGTCTGAGATCCTTCTGAATCCAGCATTGATATTAAGCAGTTGTATAACATTTGTGGGAAAAGAGGCATTTTTTCAGCTTTTGCTGATAAACCAGATATACCTTTTCCTTAAAAGAAATCTGTTGCCAGTGATAACATACACATTGCTATCCTCAAGTTTTCATTGTTACAGTTTGCATTACGTGGGGCAGGGCTTGATAAACTGGAAACTGAATGTTGTTAGTCAATAACTGCATGATTGCCAGTTAGTTTCTAAATATATTTGTTTCAGCATTGTCACTGTGGTTAGGCCCAAGTTTACCAGTAAGGCTACTTGCCTGCCTTCTACTTTTAAATACATAATAGAGCATTTTTTGCTGGTCTCACCATGGGCACATTAATTTTGCAGATTGTTACTGCAGAGGAAGAAGATCAGCTCTTGCTGAAATTTAGGAGAGGACTTAAAAATAATCTTACAATGTTTTATAACTTTTACAGATAATTTTGATGCTGGCAGAACGATGAAGCATTTTTATATGGCTAATCATTCTGCCAACATCAAAATTATCTGTAAAAGTCATAAAACATTATGAGATCATTTTAAAATCTCTTAAATTTCGGCAAGACCTTTCTCATCTTCAGTTGTTTTAATACATCTTTCTGCGCAAAGGTATTAATGTTTTTATGATATCTAGTACAATTTGTTCCTATATCATCTGATAGATAATTTCCCTCCTATTGACTGTATTTGTGCTTAGAGCCATCATGAATGCTAATTATGTCAAAACTGTTGATGCTGACATATGGCTTTGAGGAACTGAGATGAGAACCATCCTTTAACTTATACCAAATGGCAGATGGTAAACCCTTTTCTGTCACAAATAATATTCTTGATAAAATTGATGGATTTGAAAGCAGAGAGATTTAAGTACCTACAGTAATTAGTTATCACTGAGTTATTCACTGGATTGTATTCTTTGCACTTTTTGTTTCATTTATGTAATCTGATATTTTGGTTCTCCTGCATTTACTGGATATTCCTTTTTCTCTCTCTCTGGATAAATGGAATGTAGGTCTTTTATTTATGACTGTGGAACATGTTTATCTAAAAGTAAAGTTTGGTTTACAAAAATCTACAAAGACTAAGACATTATTTGGGAGATGGGTGTTAATAACTATTTGCTGGGTTCTTACAGGCAAACCAGTCCAATATTTAGTAAGTTAAGCCTTGGTAGATAAATTATGGATAGCTTATTAGCTGCACATACTCACTGGTTGAGGCAGCAAATGCATGGAAACATTCTTATTGCTAAGCCAACCATATGGTTCAGTATAGTGGCTGAATTGGCTTAAGGTATTAATGACTTAAAATCATTAAAAAGTCTGTTTTGTGAGTTCAGCTAGAAATCATGCTAAAAAAAAGTATTTTGAGCAATGCAAGTCTCATATATGTGTGAGTCAAAATTTATATGGTTGGAAGTCACTTAATTATATGGATTCCTTAAGAAATGCATATTTCCAAAATATTAAATTATTTTGTTAATTTATTTTATTGATTACCATTATAATTTATACTGTATATCATTCCATGAAAATCAAAGTTCTTAACTTTTGTTCTTCAGCATTTGCACTTAACATTAAAATTGGGCTTTGATTGTAGTTTATGGCATATTGGCTAAAATGTACCCTAATTCAGTGGCCCCAACCTTTTGGGCACCAGGGATTGGTTCTGTGGAGAGAGGTTTTTCCGCGGACCAGTGGGGGTGTGATTTCACATGCTGCCTGCATCCTGCAGATGGGGCTTTGCGTGGCCCGGTTTCTGACATGCCGCAGACTGGTAGTGGTCCACGGACCGGGGGTTAGGGACCCCTGCCCAAACAGCACTAATCCTTAGCAGACAGTTTTACATGTGGTATAAGAATGTGTAAGAATGTCTTTGGAGATTCTCACTCATCCAGGTTATGATTGCCCCAAAGGTGCTTTTTCAAAAGGCAACTGGACTTTCCTTGTTTTTTCTTGAAGACGTTTTGCTTCTCATCCAAGAAGCTTCTTCAGAACTGAGGAAGTTTCTTGGATGAGAAGCTAAATGTTTTCAAGGAAAAACAAAGTCCAGTTGCCATTTGAAAAAGCATTTTTGGAGCAATGAGTAAGAATAGTAACATTTTCTATAATTTCTCTGTAAAAAAAAAATTATGTGAAATGTATGATTGATCAGAGTAGGCCTTTCTGCTTATGACCATGGCATACAAAAGGTTTTGACTTCAAATGTAAGACAAATAAACATTTAATTCCTGTAGCCATGGAAATAAAATAAAAATATCAGCATCAGTTTATTCATTCAGATGCATGAGAAAGGAATAGTTAGAAAAACATGAATTATTTTGAGTGATTATGGTGAGAGATTGAGAGGATTAGTGAAAGATACAAACATTATGGGTTCTAAATCTGAAACATTTCATTATTTGGTAGTATTAAAAATGGATCTCAGTGAAAAATGGACACAGAAAAAAAAGAGTAAAAAGAAATCTATACAGTCAAAGTAGGATGACTACAGAAATAGAAAGCATGAGTCCTGTGTGCAAAAGTATTCCAATAATCTATCAGAATGCATTTTAAGTAGCAGTAAGGAAAGAGGATGTGAAATCTGCTTAATGCAGAGATGCAGAGTTCCACAGAAATATGTGGTGCTACATGCTGCCACGAAGAATGAAAAATGATGCTTAATGAAATGATGAAATAAAAGAGGCTGGGGATGAGAAAAAGTAATTACCGGTAGTGACCGCTTGCTGGAAATATCGACTATGTGAGAAGGATTATATAATGTGTTTAGACAGAAATATACTAGTAAAGACTTTAGTTAAACAAAGCACAGAAGGGATAAGATTGAAACAAACAGAGCCTTTTTAATTGAAATCGTTCATCAAAATATATATAGATGTACTAGCTTCTTTAAAAGGCTTTTCAGAACAAAACATTTTATTTCAGGTTGTATATGTGTTGGTGATCAAGTAGATATTTATGATAGTCTCAATGTCAGAAAAAATCGATAAGAAAAAAAGGACTTTGATTTCAGAATTTCTTTTTGATATGCTTCTCCAAAATAATATTGGAGAATAATAATAAGTGAAGAAATTTGTACTTGGTTTTTCATTGCATTTTTCTACTGTCATAACTATAGACTAATTTTAGGTTCTTACAGCTCTTCCACAAAGTGAGGAATATGTTTAATGAAATGAAATTTCCTCATAAATCCAAAATTTGTGGATTTATGAGAAACAAAAGAAAATAGACTTTAACACTTAAACAGTGTTTAGCAAAAGAAGAGTTAAAGTCTTTGGGCTCTTGTGTTTTCTATTTTTAATCTATATCCTCTCTAACAGATACAGTACTAATACTGATTTCAGAGCAAATTGTGAGGGGGGAAAAATGTCTCATAATGCAGCAATGATTAAATTTTGGAGGCCCCTAGGGTAGTATAACTACAGTTATATGAGCTGCACTGGCTGCCTATCTGTTTCCGGGTTCAATTCAAGGTATTGGTCATTATTTTTTAAGCCCTTTAAGGCATGGGTCCAACATATCTGAGGTGCCATCTTACCCCAATGGGATTGGCCTGCCCCACTCAGCTGGCAGAAGAGGCATACTACAGACCCATCAGCCAAGGAATTGTAGCTGGTAAGATCCAGGAGAAGAGCCTCTGCTACGGCTCCTGCCCTTTGGAACATCTTGTCTGTAGGAGGTGTGGTCCCCTGCCAGCCTTCTGGCCTCTAAGAAAGGCCTTAAAACTTTGCTATGCCAGTTGGCATGGAGTCCTGAAGGAGAAGCTGTGGGCTAGAGATAGCTACTGTAGTAAAAGAGAAGTCACCACCATCCCTCCTCTCTAGACCTGTGGGTTTTTGTTTTTGTTTTAATCAGTTTTTATAACTGCTTTAGTTCTATATATTTTATTATGTTGTAAACCACTCGGTGTCGCCTTGAACAGCGAGATGAGCATAAATTTGATAAATAAATAAAATAAAAAGTGATATTTTACTCCCATGGGTGTTTTTTTTTTAAAGCCTTAATCTTGAGCATTATTACTATGAACAGAGGGAAATGTGTTGTAGGCATTCGAATGCTGCAGCTGATTCAGAGATGTATCATAAATTTCCTGGGATGAATCACTTAAATGTAGCTTAGAGATCTTATGCATCAGTCTTATGATTTGTGCAAATGAGCTCTGCTAATATGCCTTGTATTTATCAGCATTTGTTGTTGGAAAGTACTGGGCAATTAGGTTTGGTAGGGAATTAATATCTCTTCATCTTCTAAATATTTAACAATGTTTAGGATTTCTCATACTTCATTGCAGGAATCATCTCTCTCTCTCCCTCCCTCCCTCCCTCCCTCCCTCCCCTTCTCTCCCTCCCTCCCTCCCACACACACACAAACAAACTTACGTGTGTATACATACATACACAGAGAGAGAGGGAGGGAGAGAGAGAGGGGGGAGAGAAATGTATAAAAAATATGTGTGTGTACACATATACACACACATATTTCTGTATCTCTCCCATTTTTCTCAGTGAAAAGTTCTGGGCAGCGTACAATGAAATGTTAGAATATAAATCAGTGCATATAAAAGTTTTTTTTAAAAAGCCAAAAATTTAAAAGGAGGCTAGAGATTAAAATTAGTTGAAAGGCGAAGGAAGGGCTTTCAGGGGACTAACCAGCCCCACGCCTGCATGCTCTCCTGGGTTCCCGACATGAGGCCACCGAGCCATATCTTAACTCCTTTTAGGAAGGCCAGGAAAGTATCTCACCTCTAGGGAAAGTATATTCGAGAGGGTGGGGGCTATAGTAGAGAAGGCTCTCTTTCTAGATCCTGCCAATCGGAATTCTTTAACTGGCAGGGTCTACAATGTGCCTTCCTTGCCTGACTGCATTAGAGAGGCTGATGTAATGGGAGGAAGATGGTTCTGTAGGTAGCCTGTAGGTCATACGTTACAGCTTAGTATTGTTTGTGATTAATGAAGATACGATGGGGAAGGAAGGGGAATATCTGAGCGTAGGAAGTTACAGATTCCTCATGGACTCTAATGAAGACATTTTTGACTCTGGGAAGTGTTTATTAGTAAAAAACTGGCAACAAAAATATTTTCTCAAACTTCCAGGATTCTAGTAGAATGCTGTAGCACCGTGATGGCAAATCTGTGGCATGCATATAAGAGATACTATGGCTAGCCAAAAACATAATACTATACAGATTTTATTTGTATAGATTTGATAATCTATGAGGGTCATCCAAAATTTTCTCAACATCCACCATCATTTATGCTAAAGCAGTGATGGCAAACCTTTTAGACACGAGTGGCCAAACTGCGCGTGCGCATGCCCAAACTGAAAAGTGCATGAACATAAACGCACACATGTGTAACATGCGCACATGCGCAGCAGAGACCTGAAGACCAGCTGGCCGACAGGAGGCAGGGCACCCCAACACCAGCAGTGCAGCAAGAGGTAAAACCTTTTTCTTTTGTGAGCTTTTGTTTCGTCATTTGCAGGGAAACAGAAGCTCACGAAAGAAACGCCACGGAGATCTGACCTGGGGCGACGGCGCATGTGATTTTAGTACAACAATTTTAAACGAATGAGTAAAAACCCTAGTTAGATTATTGTCAGTCTTCTCAGGCTGTACCTAAAAATTCAGTTTATTTTTAATTAGAGAATGCTTGACTTAAAATAAATTTAAGTGATATTTTAAACTGTGCTTCTCTTAATAATTAATATTTTAAAATTAAGTTTAAATTTAAAGTTCCCCTTCATTTTAGTTGCTAGATACAGATCGAATTTCATTTGTAAGTATTTACTATTTTTGGTAATTGAAATAATTTTCTATATATTCTGTTTCTAAGCAACTTCTTATATAAATGCAGGCATTCATAGTTAAATAGATTTCCTACTCTTCATTAAAAGTTGATGTACTCTTCATTAAAAGTGAAATATACATAATCTCTATAATCTGCTTAAAACAATGTTAAACATTTTATTCAGCATCACTGAATTATTCAATAAATTATTAATGTTTCCCTATAATTGAGCTTAAATCCTAATGACTAATCCATGTTATTTGTTTGGCAAAATATAGAAGTAGTTTGCTACTGACTTATGTTTTATTTCTGGGCAGCTATGCATAATTTCATCTTCTGTTTCAAGCACTATGACTAAATGAAAAAGAAGCTTTATTCAGTAGCTACATTTCCTGACTACTGCATTAATGCTAGTCATAGTCTAAAAACTGCTATATTGTTGATTTCATAACTTATTCATGGTTTTACAATAGAAAAGAAATGGGAAACAAATAAGGAAGTTTATAATACAGCATTGACTTACTTTTTGTTGCACAAAATTTAAGGCACGTGTATATATCTAAATATTATAAGATACATTTTGTGTTGTCCCCAAAGTTACCCTAATATTTTATATTGTTTAGCATCTATTGCATTAAAATTGCATCTTTCCCATGGTAGATCAGCTTTACTTGGTGATTTTGCTATTTTTTTTTTTTTGGTAGCTGCTCAGATTTTTTTTTCTTTGAGAATCATAAAATCATAGAGCTGAAAGAGACCTTGGTGGCCTCCTAGTCCATCCCTCTGCCCAAGTAGGAGTACCTTATATATCCTAGACAAATGGCTGTCCAATCTTTTCTTGAAAACCTCCTGTGCTGATATACCCACAAGTTTGGGAAGCAAGCTGTTTACCTTATTTTTCAGACTATGACACACCTTCCCCTCCACCCAAAGTGGGTAGAAATATCTGTGTGTCTTATAGAGTGAATATTGTGGCTGGGAAGAGGGATTGGTCTGGCGCCAATCAGCTGTTCTAGGCAGTGGGAGTTGTCACTGATCGTGATGGGTAGAGATAGGCAGCGAGCCATGGCGGCAATAACATGCTGAAGCTGACCAGGCTGTTTGCTGCTTGCTGCAAGGACGCTAGCCAGATGAATACTGGATGGATGCTGGGAGGCAGAGACAGATTTTTTTCCCTTGTTTTCCTCCTCTAAAGCTAATGTGTGTCTTATAGTCTGGAGCGTTTTATAATCCAAAAAATATGGTAATTGTTTTCAGGAAAATTCCCCTTATTTCAGGTTGGATTTCCCTCTGACAAGCTTCCATCTATTGTCCTATCCTCAGATTCTATAGAAAATAAATCAACCTTCTCTCCCTCTTCCTTCTCTCGCTCATGTTTCTCTTTTTCCCCTTTCTCTCATACTCTCCCTTCATCATTTTCTCATTTCTCTTTCTCTTTTTCTCCCTCATTTCTTTCTCCCTTTCATTTATTTTTCTTTTTCCTCTACCCCCTCTCTCCTTCCTTCCTTCCTTCTTCTCTCCCCCTTTTTTCTCTCATTTGTTTCCCTCTTTTCCCTTTCTCTCATTGTCTCCCTTCATCATTTTCATATTTCTCTTTTTCTCCCCCTTTCTCTCATCTCTCTCTTTCTCCCACTTTCATTTCTGTTTTTCTTTCTTTTTCCCCTCTCTCCCTCTCTCCCCTCCTTTCTCTTTTTTCTTCCTTTCTCTCTCTTTTTTCTCTCATTTGTTTCCCTCTTATTTCTCTCTCCCTTCTCTCTCATTTGTTTCTCTCTTTTTCCTCTCCCATTCTCTCCCTCATCATTTTCTCATTTCTTTTTCTCCCCCTTTCTCATTTCTCTCTCTCTCTCCCTATCATTTCTGTTTTCTGTTTTTCCTTTCTTTTGTTCTTTCTTTCTCTCTCCCATTCTCTGTTTCCCTCTTTTCCCCCCTCTCTCATTCTCTTCCTCCAGCTCATTTCTCTCTCCCTCTCCCCTTTCTCATTTGTTTCTCTTTTTCCTCTCTAATTCCTTTCCTCCCTCATTTTTTCATTTCTCTTTTTCTCCCCTCTTCTCTCTCTCTCCCTCTTTCATTTCTGTTTTTCTGTTTTTCCTCTCCCTTCCTCCCTCTTTCTTTCCCCCTTCTCTCTGTTTCCCTCTCTTTTCCCTCTCTCCTTTCTCTCTCATTTGTTTCTCTCTCTTTTTCCTCTCTCTCATTCTCTCCCTCCCTCGTGGAGGCTTCTTCTGGCACTTCTTAGTACTGCATGCAACTCAATCGCTTGGGGAGACGCACAACTTGCTTTCTGCCTTGAGACGCTGGCCCTGGCCGGTTGCAACCAATGCTCCACATTGTAAACTGCGACCCCTCCTCCTCCTGAAGCCCATTACGACACGGAGCATCAGCTGCAGCTGGCCCGGGCCAGCGTCTCAGGGCGGAGAGCAAGTTGCGCATCTCCCCAAACAACCGAGATGTGCGCAGCACTAAGAAGCTCCGGAAGAAGCACTCGTGAAATGAGAGGCAAGTACAGGGGCGTTTCCCTCTCATTCGGAGCAAGTCTCTATCCCCACTGTTGCCTTTACCTTCTCAGGCTATGCGAGCAGCAGGGGGACCACAGCAGGAGGACAAAAAAGCCGTGTGTGGCTCTGGGGCCACAGGTTGCCGACACCCGATTTAGCCTCTAGACCAGGTGTGTCAAACTTAATTTCATTGAGGGCCACATCAGGGTTGCGTTGGACCTTGGGTGGGGGCGTGGCCAAGATAGGCAGAGCTAGCTCAATATCTCTCGTGTCGGGGGCACCTGTGGTGGGCTGAGCACTCTGCTGGCAAAAACAGAGCTCGGGAGGGCTGTGTATGAGCTCCGTTTTTGTTGGCAGATGCACTATGGGCTGGTCCTTTGCTGTTTCCAGGGTGGCCCCACGGGCCAGATCTAAGCATTCCACGGGCCACATTTGGCTGACAGGCCTTGAGTTTGACACCCCTGCTCTAGACCGCTCATCATTTTTGTTGCTCTTCCCAGCAATCTTTCTAGGGCTTCAGCTCTATTTTGAATTGTGGTGATCAGAACTGGATGCGGCATTCCAAATTGGTGTCCTTTGCGCAGTGTAGAGTGATACTATTGCTTCCCGTGATCTTGATGTTAGCCTTTTGTTGATGAAGCCTGACATTGCATTGGCTGTTTTGGCAGCTGCAACACACTGCCAGCTTATATTTAAGTAGTAATCCACCAGGACCTCCAATGTCTTAACTTATCAGGGTCATATTGTGCTTCTGCTATTGAAATTAGAGATTAAATCTGAAGCAATGTATTTAAGAAAAGATATATGGGCATCTTTTCTTAAATACATTGCTTCAGATTTAATCTCTAATTTCAACATTGATTTACAACCACAATTGAGGCTATAATTTCTATTGCTAAGCGAAACAGATAAATGAGTTTTGTCCCATTTTACAACCTTTCTTGCCACAGGTATTAAATGAATAGTATTAAATGAATAGTTGTTAAGTGAATCTGGCTTCCTTATTGACTTCGCTTGTCAGAGGGTCGCAAAAGGTGATCACATAACCAGGGACACTGCAACCGTCATAAGTGAATCACTTTCCCAGCTTCTGAGTTTTGATCACAAGCCACAATCATAAGCAACAATCGTAAGGGCTGTTGTAACTTCCAACAGTCACTAAATGAATTGTTGTAAATTGAGGGCCACCTATAGTATGAAACAATACAGACAGCAGATTTTCACTTGCTAAATAGCAGCAAGCAATTTATAGATATCCATGAAATCTATTCAGTCTTTTATCTTATCATTTGAGGAAAAGTGGATGTCTAGAATAATTAATATTAAAATGATCTTTTAATTTCATTATAATTAGATGTTTTAATTTGATAAAATCCTTAATTGACTAAGGCTTGCAGTGTAAGAGACACAAAATAAAGATGCACATGGCCCTGTGTTTAAGTTGTAAGCAATAGACAAATATGTTTCTGCCACTGAGAATAAGAGGAGAAAAATTAGTTTTAATTTGATTTCACAGTCACAATTGTGTGAAATAATTGCTCTGAATTTGTCACAATTTTAAATTTATATCAATTTTACTTAAAATTGCTAAAATTGTGGTTTTGCTTCAGGATGAAATAACTGGCTGCACTGTCCAGATGGGCAACATTTACAGTAGTTTTCGACTTACAGCAGTTTGTTTAGTGACCATTCAAAGTTACAGTGGTACTGAAACAAATGAGTTATGACAGTTTTTCACATTTATGACCGCTGGAGCATTCCCTATATTCACATGATCAAAATTCGGAAGCTTGGCAACTGACTCATATTTATGACGGTTCCAGGGTCCTGGAGTCATATGAACAGCTTTTGCAATCTTCTGTCAAGCAAAATCAATGAGGAAGCCAGATTCACTTAACAACCATGTTACTAACTTAATAACTTCAATGACTCACTTAACACCTGTGGCAAGAAAGGTTGTAAGATGGGGCAAAACTCACTTAACAAATGTCTCATTTAGCAATATAAATTTTGGGCTCAATTGTGATCATAAGTCAAGGACTGCCTATGCTACGCAATTTGGGTAGAAAATTTCAAAAGCAGTTGGATAAATAAAATCTTTATGGTTATATTGAACTCCATAGCGACATCTAGTGGCATATATGAGTCTGTTTAAATAAATAATGAACTACCTATTACAAATCTGCATAGATTTGTTTTTATATGTTTGTTTCAAAGATCCTGTTCTGGCTCCAAGGATTTTTCCCACTTGTTTTACATTGATTGGCTTCAATTCACATAGCAAAGAGATGACAAGGTATTTGTTCTTTCTTTTGGCTTGATGCAGACCCTGATGCTGACAGGCCGAGAGGAAGTCACTGTCCAAGATCTACTAGCTGGTTTATGTGTCTAAGAAAGGATTAGGATTTTCCTATTCCTACCACTAAACCATACCTGCTTGGAGTTTTACCTTCACTGATAATTAGAGAAATATCTAGCAATAGATAATGGGGATATCTGGGTTAGCTTTATTCTCTTCCTTGCTCATTGTCACTTTTTGCTTACAAGCAGTGCTTTTCATATGCATGTTTTGTTTATTATTTTAGAATACTACAGATAGTGAGCACTGGAGGTTTTTAAGAAGATTGGACAACCATTCGTCTGAAATAGCATAGGGTTTCCTGCTTGGGGGGGGGGGGGGTTGGACTAGAAGACCTCCCAAGATCCCTTACAACTCTGTTACTCTTATTCAGTGTCCCTACTGATAGGTAGAGCTTAAACACAAAAAGACTAATTAGAAGCAGATTTCTGTTCTGTTCTCAAGATACAATTAGATTTCTGGCACATGCTTTAGAATTTATAGTAGTGTTTCTCTAAAGCAACTTTAAGATGGACCACCTCTCAGAATTCCCTCATCCATGATTGCCTCTACCCCCCCCCCCCCAACTAGATTTAAGGAATGCTACTTGTTTGTAATCTAGGCTGCTGCATTTCTGAATTATGTTTCCTTATTAAAAGCATTAAATGATTCACTTGAACATACTATATATATATAATTTATTCCCAACAAACTGGTCTTTAAAACTGTACACAATTCGTTTTATTGTAGCCAGTGACACCACCAAGCCAAGGAAGACCAGATTCACCTGTTTATGCTAATTTACAAGAACTGAAAATTTCTCAGTCTGCACTACCACCTGTGCCTATAAGTCCTGCAGTCCAAATTAGTGGGGAGTGGGAGACCCATAAGGATATCACAGGACGCTACTACTATTACAACAAAGGAACACAGGAGAGAACCTGGAAACCGCCACGTTGGACTCGGGATCCAAGCATAACAAAAGGAGACTGTTCGAATCAAGTAGATCAAGAGGTAAGTTGGGGATAATAATGAACAAAACATTCATATATGTTTGCTGTTTAACTGTTTAATATGCCTTTTTTTGTTTTACTTTAATTGTCTGAGGTTAGTACAGTCAAATAAAATGACTTGCAGATAGATCTTGCATGTATATCTTGTTACAGAGAGGGTATCGTATTTTTGAAGCACACCTCTTTATTATATTTATTTTTTTAAAAATTAAATATTAAAAATTAATATATCATAAAAATATACCGAGGAAAATATTTGTAACTCAAGGCTGAAATGAGGGATCCTTGATGTTCTCTGAGATTGATTGGTTGCTTCCTTGCAGACGTTTCATTATTCAAACTAGGTAATATCATCAGTGCTTGTGACGATGATGTTATCTACTTTGAGTAATGAAATGTCTGCAAGAAGACAACCAAGCTCAGAGAGCACTAAGGTCCTTCAAATATATTTTAAATTGTTATAATAATGAAATAAATTATAAATAAAGGGGGGGGGGGAGTCTACATTACATAATAAAGACATCAAGCAATAATTGTTAAGTATAAATAAAAACCTTATGGGAAAATTTTCTACTAACACTTTCTCCCCTTCCCTTCTATTTGTTCTCCCAATTGTTGACCACCACAATTTATATTTTATATTGAACACTAAAATTATTACTAGCACCTGTTTGAGTCTTTTAGTTTTTGCTATCATCTTTCTTAGATGCAGTATGAACTTTCAAGACGAAAGCAAGATTGTATGTTATTACTCTGCTGTAATTCCTTCTGCAGAGCGTCAGGCAAAATGCTCAGAGCATTCCCTAGAAATCTTCCTAGGCCTTATTATATTCCTACTTTAAAAGTCAAAAACAGAGTATCCAGAAAAATAAACAAAAAATAATTGAGGTTCCATACAAGGCTTTTGAATTGTTAGGTTGTGTTGTGTTCTGCATACTTTTTCAATGAGCTGCTAAGCATACTTAGAAAGAACATGAAAATAAGATGACTCTTCATCTACGGCCATCTACAGTAAGCTAGTTTTTGTCAAAACAACAAAACATGTGTTGTGATGTCTCTACATAAATTCCATCACACACACACACACACACACGACTTTATGACTTAAGTGTGATAGGGGCAGAGTATGTATTGTGGCATTGTGACTTACATTTTGATGTTTTTCCTTTGCAGCTTCCCTCTGCCTTCATTCTTTTGCAGCCTTCTATTTAGGGTAGTGGTTCCCAACATGGGGCCCACGCTCTAAGGGGGGCAATTTGATTTCTAATGCGGGCAAATTGAACCCCGTTTAACCACATTAATGGCCTTTTAGGCTTCCTCCGTGTGAGTAGGAGTCACTTTTTGAATAGTAAGAATTATATGTCTTACTATTGGGGGGGGGGCGGGGGGAAAGAATCAGGATTTTAGAGATGCTTAGGTGTGGCATGGCCAAAAAAAGGTTGGGAATCCCTGATCTAGGGGGTCATGATCCACACTTGGAGAAGTACTATCTTTGTCTGCTTGTCACTGTATTTTCCATACTAATGTGGAATAATAACGTGAAACTATAATAATAAATAATAATAACTTGGTATCAGGCAGGAGGTTGTCCAGCTTTATGCTTGTGCAAGAAGGAGTAGCCCTGGCAATTTTTGCATGCTACGTATGTGCTTTCAATGAGTTTTAAGTCTTTTAAATCAATAATGAATGCATCCTGTGCTCCTAAAAATGTTAAGCAGCAAAGTAGATTAATAAAGTTTTAATAAGATATATTCAACATGAATTGGAATAGGAGAATAATTATCATAAAACAACAGAAATGATGGGTTAGTATGTTAATTTTAGAATAATGAATGATTCTAATCTGAGAAACTCAGTGTTGTGATCCTTGAGAATGTTGTGAAACCTACAATGTGCTCTCAGTGTTAGTGCTCTTATTTCAGCATTAAATCACCAGATTCAACCTTAAGAATTGTCTTTTTATAGAGACATAACTCTAGAACTAAGGTTACTGGTATTGATAATATTAATATTCCTTGTATATTTTGGGCCCTTAGTTAATTCTTGTGGCCTCTGGGCCTTTGCTTGAAGAATGATGAGAAATGAGATTCATTTATTTAAATAATAGGTTAACCTGAAAAGACCTATTTTTTCTGACCTAATAAGTACACAAACAATTATAAGTATGTATTGAGTCTCAGTATCTTGGATGATCTTGGCTCATTTTAAGATTTTTGGATCAGCCTGGCATTTTAAATTGGGTTTAAATCACAGATACTTATCTTGTCCTTTATAAACTAAATTTTCCTTTTGTATGAAAGCAAAATGTTTTTAAACAAAACAACTGCTGCTGTTGAATATTAGTCTATTTGTGAGCAAACTGGATAAGCTAGATAATAATTAGGCATATTCAAGCTTCACAACTTCCTTTTATTATTTTTAAATACATTTATTATTTCTTTATATCCGAATACCATTACCTTTTTTTTACTTTTGAATTATTTTGCATTTTGAATTTTTATGATGCTAGCATAACTTAATAATATATATCTTAAGAGAAAGAAAGCAAGAATAGTGCTTTAAAAAAACTGTTAGAAACATGGTAAAATGTAGAAATCAGACTTCTAGATTCAGAAACCTACATAAGGAGAAACAAAAGAATTAAAACAGTCTGTGGATAATGTTTACAGAAATTGATAGAAAGACCAGGAGAGCAGAAATAGAATTAAGAATTATGTAAATCCTAGGTGGTTTGAAGTGTTGCTTTAGCTCACATTTTTGTTAATGGCACAGTCTTTGTAAATGTTGCTTCTAAACTAAGCTAACTTTGACACACCATCACACACACACACAGAATAGGACTTTAATCTTTTACAAAAGTAATCTATCCATAAGTAATCAGATTAAACTGTGTTGCTATTTAAGTTTCAGCTGTTTCATGTTAGAATGCATTCTTTGTTCAAAGATTTACTGTTACAGTTTTCAGTCTTTTATAGAGTTTAAACTAATGTCAGTTCTCAATATTTCCGTGTTTGACTATTTGTTGTAGACAATTTCGACACAAGAAAACTCTCACAGTCCTTGTAACAGCCAGACAGACAGTCAATATGATTCTCCTCCCAAAGGCTGGTCAGAGGAGATGGATGAACATGGCCAAACACAATATACCAGTGACCTCACCAATGAAAAGGTATATAGTTCTTCATCACATATCTGCCAAGGTGATAGAAATGTAGTCAATATTATCTTCAATAGGTATGACTTCTCATAACTATAAAATAAAGTTTTGATTAGTGCTGGTGTCCTCCTATTTCTCTATTTCTTACGAGTTTTTGTCTATTGCTATGTTTAACTGCTTTTAAAGACTATTCTATGTTTAGCTTATCCTTGTGTTGAAAATAAAAAATTTATAATTGCTGATTGTATAGATAAGTCCTTGACTTATAATTGGGACCAGAATTTTCATGTTAAGTAAGGCAGTTGTTAAGTGAATTACACCCAGTTTTAAAATCTTTTTTGTCACAGTTGTTAAGTGAAACACATATTCATTAAATGAATCCAGATTTCCCACATCATTGACTTTGCTTGTCAGAAGCCAGCTGGGAAGTTTGCAAATGGTGATCACATGACTCTAGGGATGCTGCAATTGTCATAAATACATGCTGATTGCCAAGCACCCAAATTTTGATCATTTGAGGGATAGTTGTAAGTCACTTTTTTCAGTCCCAATGATCACTGAACAGACATTTGTAAATTAAGGACCTCTGTATATCCTTCTAATGTCAGAAACAAGACCTAAGGATATATTCTTAGCTTTGCGTTTCCTGCAAAGTTGCCATTAACTCTAGTGGTATTTTCAACTCTGAATTATGAACATTTACATTTCATCTGACTATTATACTACAGGAGCATTTTTATTTAAGAGCAACTCTAAAATGGGTTTCAAATAGGTACTTTGTGAGATTGAGCAGATGAGTATCAGTATATTTACATGTATAAAATACTATATTTAAATTTAAAAAGCACAGTTTCTAAAAATTTTCTAGGATTGATAAGAGATCAGCTTTGAAAATAGATATTTGCCTGAATGCCTTCGTGCAAAACACTTAAGCAGTCATCATCATCAACAACATTTTAGCCATTGTCTATCCACTGCAGGATGAAGGCCTCTTCCGCATGTTTCCAACCAATACGGTCCTGAGCTTTCTTTTGCCAATTGGCCCCTCAACATTTGCTGATGTCATTAAGCAGTAAGGACAGTAAATTACATATCTCAGTATTTTTCAACCTTGACAAGTTTAAAACACATGGACTTCAACTCCCAGAATTCCGCAGCCACCTGTGTTGGCTGGGGATTTCTGAGAGTTGAAGTCCACGTGTTTTAAAGTTACCAAAGGTGAGAAAAATACTGACCTATTTGAGTATTTAGATGTCCTGTCTTCCTTGAAACAGTATTGCATGAAGTCCTGTGAGATGGTAAAAGGAGTGATTATATAACCCAGCTCAGAACAAAGATACTTAAAAGTCTGCATATAAGGTGGGATCTTTGTAAAAGATGGGAATATGGCATAGGAATAGGAATCCTGTGTGCTCCCTTTAGAATAAGATTCTTTATTGAATCCATCTATCCGGCCTGACTTAATCCTTTTTCTCTCCTTTTCCTCCTAGCATGGGTACAGAAAATAGGAGCAAATACAGAAACAAACTGTGTATGAACCCTCTTGCTCAAACAAGGCAGATAGTGTTCCTTCTTTTTCTTTTCTTCCAGTAAAATTGCAGAACAGAAAATATAGTGGGACTGAACAGTGCTATGTTTAGTTTTTCACTCTATTCATCCAAGCAGCCACATGCCATCAGGGAGCTTATAAGAGTAATTCTATTGTCTCCTTGAACTTTTCTTTAAAAAATTGATCTAGTTGTTGTTTCCAGTTTGTTTGAATAAAAATGAAGGAGGTTTATCAGCTTAGCCAAAAGGGAATCTTTGTTTTTCGCATTTTATAGCAAGATTAGATTGCCATCTACAATTGTATGTAGTAGAAGAATTGGGAATGTTTTAAGGACTGTAATGCTCTCCATCATGATAACAAAGGGTAAAGCCCTCTCTATATTTTAATATATTTCTTATATTTCTTATAATTCTGTGGTATTTCTTTGTAAATGCAGTCCTTGGAAAGAAAATACTGAAAAACAATCAGCTATATTACTATTTTGTTAAGAGTAATATGTTCTGCTTTGCATGTTGCTACAAACTACCCTATTTTTCAGAGTATAAGATGCACGCCACATTTTCCGGTGGTTCCAGGCAGCGAGAATCCTCACTTCCACTTGGATTTTGATAACAAGCAGCCCAGATCTTTTTATTTGTTTAAAACAAATCCTATCACCCCATGCGCATTTAACTGGAGTGGGTGGGGGATGATTTTTATGGGGGCAGAAGAGGGACTTGGCATCGAAGGCTCCACTCCCAAGACGCCCCTGTCTTCCTACCTATAGCCACAGGCGTTGAAAGCCTGGCTTTCTCACAGCAAGGCCCAATAGAGACGCAGCACTTCAGTCCTCCTGGATGCTGCCATCTTGGAAACATGGTGCTGGGCTTCCCGGCAAGCCCCTGCACCTTTACTGCCTCGGTCAGAGCCTGATTCTGAAAGTGGCAAGGGGAAGCACGGAGGTTGAGACTTGGTTGGCAAAGTGGGCGCTGCCGGGGGAGGGGAGGCAAGGTGCTGCCACCCGAAAACACTGTTGCCGTGATCTCCGCCACTTGGAACCGCCCAAAAACGCGATGCTCTTTTTTTGCCTCCGCATGCCCCATTTTTGGAATCGGGGAGGAAAGTGTTTTCGGGTGGCAGCGCAGGGAGCATAAGGTAAGGCGCTAGTGCCTGCAAACACTTTCCTCCCCGATTCCAAAAATGGGGTGTGCGGAGGCAAAGAAAGAGCATCACGTTTTCGGGCAGTTCCAGGCAGCAGAGATGGAGAGTGAAGCCTTCAGTGCCAAGTTCCTCTTCTGCCCCCATGAAAATCATCCCCCCTCCCATCCCACCCACTCCAGTTAAATGCACGTAGAGTGATAGGATTTGTTTTAAATGGATAAAAAGATCTGTGCTACTCATTATCAAAATCTGAGTGGAAGTGAGGACGCAGCTGATGATGCTGGTAGGCAGAGGCAGAATTCTTTTTTTCTTGTTTTCCTCCCAAAATATTAAAGGTGTGTCTTATAGTCCGGTTTTATAGTCCAAAAATTTTTTTATTGTAAAATTGTATGTACTATATATTTAATTTGATTGTGTTGGCATTGTCTGACTGTGGAAAGTAAGATATTTAGTGAATATTCCTTAAATTAGGAATTCCTGTAATTTTCCCTTCCAATCGTTTCTAGCCTTGTCTGAAGTTAGTGAAAACTGTCTTTATGCCTGACACAGAAGATATCCAGATATAAAATAATTATATTTTCAATGCTTTCTTAAAAACTCCCTATCTCAAGGTGTTTTGATCAAACATGTTTTAGGTAAAACAAAGCAAAACTACGTTTTATCATCTGCAAATTATAAATTGTTAATAAAGTTAAAATAGGTTGTAGAATTTTAAGTCATGATGTTAATTATATTATGAATAGATTGTGGAAGAAATACCAAGCCATAAACATGTGGTTTGTTCATCTGGCTACATGGGAAGTAAACTTGGGATTGATAGAATTCTCAAGAGTCACAATGGAATTAGGTGGTCTCTAAATTTAATAAAATAACAAATACATCTACAATATCTGTTACAAAAATGATAGACTTTTTTCAGATGACTGAAAGGGCAGTATTTAAAAATGAACGATGTTCATAGTTCTGCTTTTTAAAGTAATCACTATTTCATTAACTTTTTTTTCTGAAGTGGGTAAAACATGTAGATGAACAAGGTCGGGCATACTATTACAATGCAGATGGAACACGTTCAGAATGGACTTTGCCAAATGTAAGTAAACAAATACAACCACAACTCTATTTTTAGTTCTGTATCACGCTAAGATATTTTAAAAAATTTTTAAAAAATTGGGGGAGCTCATTTTGATTTAATTGATTAAATAAATAATCACTAGCTTACCAACCTCTCATTCAATGACTGTTTGAAGTTACAACAAACACTGAAAAAGATTTATGGCTAGTCCTCAAAGTTATGGCCATTGCAGCCTCCCCACAATCATAGTTATGGTCATTGCAGCCTCCTGCAGGCATGTGGTCATGATTCCGACACTTGGCAATTAGCATACATACACAATGGTTGATCATCAGTCATGTGATCACTGTTTGTTACCTTCACAACTGGCTTCCAATAAGCAAAGTCAATGGGGAAGTTGGCCAGAAGTCACAAGTCATAGTCACATGTTTTTGTTGTTTTGCTTAATTACCATGAGTAATTAGTTTAACCACAGCCAGAACTGACATTGTAAATTAGTATGATCATGTGATATTTTACTTGTGACCACATTGTTTAATGATAGAGTTGCCAATCCCAATTGTAGTTGTGAGGACTACTTGTACTGTGTTTTGCTGCTGGTTCCACGTTTTCCTGTTATTATGAATGTAAGGAGAGTATACAATTATAAAACAACTGATAAAAAACAACGTAAGTTGTTTTTTGTTTTTTTAAAAAATTTGATTTATATGCCGCCCTTCTCTGGAAACTCAGGGCGGCTTACAATGCGTTAAGCAATAGCCTTCATACTTTTGTATACTTATACAAAGTCAGCTTATTGCCCCCCACAATCTGGGTCCTCATTTTACCTACCTTAGAAAGGATGGAAGGCTGAGTCAACCTTGAGCCTGGTGAGATTCGAACTTGCGGTAATTGCAGGCAGCTGGCAGCTAAGTGCTATTTAACAGCGCTTTAGTCCACTGCTCAACCAGGCTCCTGGCTGGAGCCTGCCTGGATGTAGTTCTTCATTTTGATTGAAAGTAGCCTTTTGGGACTAGCCATTCAGTGTGCATAGATGTCTTTATTTAATTGGCTTCTTGTTTCCCTCTATTAACAGTTTTTTGGGATATGATTAACAAAATAAGTAAAATATTGCATAGGTTGAATTAATCTAGATCCTTTCTGGCTGGATGTAATTGTAAATGCCATTCTTGTATAATTAGGTGTAGATGCCAAAGGCCTGATGTGTATGATGAGTGACAAAAAAATTAATTTTAGGCGTCCTGCAGGACTGTTGAATTAATTTATAGGGCTTCTTAAAGATTAAAATACTATTGAATGTAACAAAGGTCCAAGATACTAGATATTTTTTTCAATTCTTCAGAAGACAGGTACCGTATATACTTGAGTATAAGCCGACCTGAATATAAGCCGAGGGTCCTAATTTTACCACAAAAACCTGGGAAAACTTATTGACTCGAGTATAAGCCGGGGGTGGGAAATGCAGCAGCTACTGGTAAATTTCAAAATAAAAAAAGACCGGTCAAAAGTGCGAGGATCTGTCAGAAATCACATTTTTCAGCCCTCTGGGTAGTCCTTTTGTGCATATGGACTACTCAGAGGGCTGAAAAAGTAATTTTTGACTGGTCCTCGCACTTGTGACCAGTCCTCGAACTTACGACTGTCCTCACATTTTACGTTTTTGCCCTATCTTGTCACCATGGTGAAGAGAAGCAGTTGTGAAATGAGTGACACGGTTGTTAAGAATGCTACAATGGGCATAAATGATGACCAGTCATAAGTGCGAAGACCGGTCAAAAGTGCGAAGACCTGTCAGAAATCACTTTTTTCAGCCCTCTGGGTAGTCCTTTTGTGCATATGGACTACTCAGAGGGCTGAAAAAGTAATTTTTGACTGGTCCTCGCACTTGTGACCAGTCCTCGAACTTACGACTGTCCTCACATTTTACATTTTTGCCCTATCTTATCACCATTTCTCTCTCCCCCTCTCTTTCTCATTCTTTCTCTCTCCCCCTCTTTCTCTTTCTCTCTCTCCACCACTCTCTCTCTCATTCTTTCTCCCCGCTTTCTCAAAGAGAGAGGTGGTAGGTTTGAGGAGAAAGATTGCTGTACAATAAAAAAGATGAAAGGGAAGAAAACCAATCCCAAACACATATAAAGATATCAAGATAAAGAATGAATTGTTAAACTTTAAAGGATAAAAGAGAACAAATATGAATAAATAGCAATAATTAGAAACACACATACAAACATACAATGTATTTTCTTTGAACAGAGTATTTGGCCGGTTCACAAATTTAAACAGTGTTTAGTTATTTCACTTAAAATTACAATTTCTATATTTCCTTTTTGCCATATTTATTCCTCATCTATTTTTTAAAAAAACCAATATTACCCTTCATCCTCATCTCTAATCTTAATCAAATTCAATTTTTCATTTCTATTCTATATTATACGCCTTTCCATTGTCATCGATTTTTATATCCATCCTCACATTGGTTAATTATGTAATATTACAATTGTTCAATACAAATTCAACATTTTAATATAAATCAATTAGTTATATAACTTTTTTGTATATTAATCAATATGAACATGAATATTCCAATTATTTCCATGCAATCCAATTTCTTACAAATCAATTACCGGTAATTATATTTACCAATAATAATAAACCAAATAATTTCCCCCATATATTCTTCCAAACCACAACTTAACCATTTCTGCTTTCAACACAATATACAATTAATAATATCTCAATTATTACAATTCCCTAGTTAAATAGAGCTTTTTTTTCTTTTGTGTTTTAAAATCTTGAACTCTCCTCTTTTGCCATTTGCCATAAATTTCCCATTGTTTGCACCTACCTTTTTTGATGAGGAAAAAGAAAAGAAATCTGCCTTTCCAACGTTGCAAGCAAACAGCAAAGCCAACAACCTGCTTTAGTTTCGGTTTCGTTTTCAGCTTGAATTGCAAAAGGAGAAAAAAAAATGTGCTCCAGCAGCACTCTTTGCAGTTAGCAAAGAGACCCCTGCCCAAAACAGCTGAGAGCAAATCAGCTGAGAGTCGGGAGGCTGTTCAAATCAACTTATGGTAATTAACCTATACTGAAGCTGAAAGGGGCTGTTTTTTCTATTTTTGCAGATACGGGTCTACTCATTTGTTTTCTTTTTAAAAGGCATTTTTTTTTCATGACTCGAATATAAGCCGAGGGGGGCTTTTTCAGCCTGAAAAACGTGCTGAAAAACTCGGCTTATATTCAAGTATATACGGTATATACATATTCTGCTTGAAGTTAGTGAAAATACTACTTAAGATTCTTCCTAGTAGATTGTACATATATTATTTGTTATCAGATTTAATTACATTTACATATGGGTTTTATTTTCTTTAGTATAATGCTTCACTACAACAGCAAAAAGACATAGTTAAAAGCAGAAGTTTGGAGAGGAGACTTCAGGAGCCTGTAGTTTTAACAAAATGGAGGCACAGCTGTGTTGTGTTGGACACAAATGACAAGGTAGGTATATTTTAAATAACTGTTTGGCTTTCTACTTACTACATAATCACTGATTTCCATAAAGACTAATACCATATTAATATCTGCATGCAATATAATCTCTTTATTTTAATTTTTTTTCCTAATTTTGGGAAATGCATTACATTCAAATATAGAACCTTGTATTAACTAAAAAATATGAAAAGCTGTATTTGCTTTCTCCAAATATTTTTTAAATGGTTGTTGTTGAGAATATATATGAATTAAGATCTTGGTCTTCAGAGTTTAGAAATATGGTGTTATCTCAAATGGATCCCTAATGGTTGCTTTTTTGCTTTATCTCTCTGAAGTCAGTAGGTATTTGAGGAATCGTGTTTAAAATGTTAAAATGCATCCTAACCAGCAAAAGGTAACAGAGTACAATAGACAAGAGAAAGAATACACAATACCAAGCAATTAAAGAATACCAAGAATTAAACAATAGTAAGCAGTATTAATGGAAGCAAGAACATCACACATTGATTGTTGCTAATTTTAAGTGTGGACTAGATTTAGGCCCTTAAGGAACTATGAAATTCATTGGGTGACTTCAGATTTATTACTTGTTGTCCAACCCAACCTACTTCATATAGTAATTGCAAATATGAAAATTAAAGAGAAGTTTTATGTACCTCTTCCTGAGTTTCTTAGGTGAAAGACAAGTTACAAATGTATATATGCAATGGTATTTATTTGTAAGTAATTATGTTCTATTTTTAATTGACCATTAATAACTTATGACGATTGGAATGCTAGGGCTGTGCAGCATTTCCAAGATGTAAAAGTAGGTGCAATCTTTAAAAAGTGCTTTGGAGTGCAAGTGTGACATAGGACCTACCTACAACCCCATCAAGCAGTTGTGCTTTTCCCAGGACCACAGTCCCATCCCAGGAAAGGGGGAATGGCTGACTAAAGGTGTTGCATACAAATGCTCCTTTGTGTTTTGAAACACCTCTTTGAGATTGTATCTGAAGCATTGCACAGCCCTAGAACATGTAAATCATACTTAATTATAAAAATTCAACTCTATTCTGTAAAGGATGCAAGTCGTTTAGGCTGAAACACAAATTATAAAACATTCCTAGTAAACTAGCTCTTGAATTTTATATTACTCAATTAATATTTCTGAACTCCTGCTTGTTCCCAAAACATTAGGAGCAAGTTAATATTTGAAATATGATTTATTTGTGGATTATTTTAGTAGATAATTAAAACTGAGCTATTCCAAAAATAAATTATACAAATAAGCTAATCAGTAGAATAAAAATCTTAAATTCATATTCCACTGTTTTAGTATTCCATCCATTTAAAAGTCCCTAAATTGACCTTGTTTTATTTCCCTTATATAAATAATTAAATGCATTTTTCTTTTTCTAGGATTTCCCTTTTCCTGCAAAGATTGCATTTCCTGAGAATGGATCCTCTCCTTCCTCACCAAGGCATCAAACCACAGTCAGTACAAATACAAATATTTGAGACTGTTAACCTCTCTCTCTCTGTGTATATATATAATTTTACATATGTCTGCATATTGGGATACATTTGCTAATATGTAACATAATTTAATAATAATTTAAATTATTAAAATTCTCAGAATTTTAACAGCATATGCTTCCTAATCCAGGTTAAGAGTTTGAGATATTCAAATCTGTGCCTGTGTACTAAATCAATAGTTGGAAATTAATCTGTGCCAATTATATGCCAACCCGGATTAGCCATTGCTTTGAGGACACAACTAAGGTTTAGCAAATTGGGGATCGTGTAAATCCATAGCATCTTTTAATATATATCTGGCACATCTGGTGGACCTTGAACTTCTTTTATTTTCAGTGGGAACATTGAAAACAAACACAAAGTTGATCGTCTCTTGAAATTAATGGAGGGAAAAAACCATTATGTAGTTTAAAGATGATATATTTGAGAGGGTCTATTTCTAGCAGTAATCATAAAATTCTGAAAAGGTGGGGGGGATTTCCCTCCGGCAATATTTTTTTAGATTATACAACTAGGCATAAACTAGGATTACTCTGCCCAGAGGCAAGCCTTTACTGAATTTATTTACCTGTGGGTAATCCACACTGAACATTATGGAATGTGCTTTTAAATAGGTTTATATTGGGATTGTAAATTTAGATAAAATTCAGAGAGTTCTGTTTGCAATTCAAATCTCCATTGTTTTTCCCTTCTGGAGAGTACATGTAAAATGAAATAACTCATTTCCTCTTTAAGGTAACAGAAATCTTTATTAAATTTCTTTTTCTTCTCTTTTCCAGGACCAAGAGAAGTATGGATTATTAAATGTAACTAAAATTACAGAAAATGGGAAAAAAGTCCGGCAAGTACTACCATAGTGTTTATAATTTTTGAAGTCTTAGGAGTTTTTTGGTATCAAAAATTATTGAGTAAAAATAAATATAAATTTAATAATCTACTACATATTAAATATTTTGTAGGAATTCAAGGCCTTTGAAGTGATAGTTTTGATTTGTTCGAGTGTCACCGTAATGTATGAAATGGTCAGTGTGACAGAATTATTAACACATCTTTATAAAAGCAAATCCTATTGATTCCAGTGGAAATTAAGGAGTTGATTAAAATTTACAATCTAAAGTATAAGAAGCATGATGAGCTGAAGACTTTAAATTGCAGTCTCAAGCCTTAAATGTAATCCTAGCTTAATTTTCATTAAATTCCGCTTCATACTATCTTATCACAATTTTTTTTCATTGTGAAATTCATAAATACTGAACCATTTCATTTACATCTTTTTGGACTATAGATTAAGCTATATGTGTGAATGTAGTACTATAAATTTGCCCAATATATTCTGTAAGTACTTGTGTGATGAGTTTGTCTAATAAATGTATAAATATTTTTCTGTAACCTTCATATTTCTATGATTTGTATAAGTGTCTAGTTTATCAGTAAGAGGTATGCCTGTAATCACAACAATACTGTTTGCTGAGTTACCATTGGCTAATTTTGGCACTGCATTCTTAACTATGTACAAATATTTACCTCATTTATAGAAAGAATTGGATGTCTTCTTGGGCAGTATTGCAAGGTTCCTCATTACTGTTTACCAAAACTCAAGGAAGTGGAACTGGTTGGGTAAGTACTAAAAAGATTGTCAGATTTTCTAAGAATGCATTTTGCAAATCACTTTTCCTCCTTTGTTACCATGTTTCCCCAAAAATAAGTCCCAATCAGAAAATAAGCCCTAGCATGATTTTTCAGGATGCTTGTAATATAAACCCTACCTCAAAAATAAGTCCCAGTTAAGATCCGGTAGCCCGTCGTACACATTTTAGTACTGTATTTTCCCAAAAATAAGACCTAACCCTGGAAAATAAGCCTTTTGGTCCTTTTGGACCAAAAATTAATATAGGACCCGATCTTATAGGAAACACGGTAGTACAGTTATACATAGCTACATTATATGACTCACGTGAGTTGGGATAAACTGCAATAATGCAGAAGTGACTCTCATGGGTAAAAAATATTTGCACTCATGGAAATGGCTGTTCCTTTATCAGTTTAGAAGATAATTGAATGTAAATTCTCTCATTAATGGAGAAGCTATTTTTCAGTTCAAATTGCCAAGGCGTACTTTAAATCAATGGAATTCAAATATGACCTAATGATTGTCTTAAATCATGATAAGTATCCAACTTCCAATTTTGATTAAGACAAAATAAAAAAAGTTCCTTGTCTAGTATTTTGTCTCACATTTTAGACTGAATAATTGGCAGCCTTACAGAGTTTTTCTATCTGAGTACAAGAATTTTAACAATATCATATTATAAGCTGATAATGTTTCCTGTATGCTTGTTATGACTTAATGTTGGTAGTAAAAGATTTCCTTTTGAAAGCATCATGCAAGCTTCTTTTGAAAATATGTGTGAAGGAGTTTTCCATTTAACCTGTTTCTCAGCCAGCTTCCTTGCTGATTTTCAATTATATATCCAAAATGACTACAGTATATAAATATGATTTAATTTAAAACATTAATGCAGTCATTGATTGTAGTGTCACTGACGTTTTCACTATATTTAATAAGAATTAGTATAGGTCCGTGATGGCGAAGCATGCAGAGCCATTTTGGTGGGCATGTGAGTGTTGCCCTAACTCAACTCCAGCACGCATGCGCACAGCAGCCAACTGATTTTCAGGCCTTCCAGTCCCACCAGAAGTTGGGAAACTTGCTGTTTCCGGCCTCCGGAAGGCCTCCGGGGGGGGAGGGAAAGGCTGTTTTTGCCCTCCCCAGGCTCCTAAAAAGCCTCTGGAGCCTGGGGAGGGGAAAAAACGGGCCTACCGGGCCCACTGTGCCAAAAGCAGGGGAAAGTGTGGGGGGGGGGTCACGTGCACATGTGTGGGAGGGTGGGGCGCATTGAATTATGGATGTGGCCACACGCACCCACGACCCCCCATGGTCCCCCCACTTTTGGCACGCAACGGCAAAAAGGTTAGCCATACTGGTATAGGTAAACTCATTTTCCTTCTATGTATCATTGGACAATTTTGTATATTTTTAAGGCAGTGGCCATTGTCCCCTAGATTTAACAGTAATCATATGTCTAGTAATCTATCCAACTACCGAGATCCTTTCCAGAAATCTCAATTCCTGCATTTTGATATCCAAAGGTCTAGAGATATTTCAGTGGTAATAAGATTACTCATTTTTGTGAAACTCGCAAAAAATAACAACCCTATTCTTCTAGCCAATATAAGCATGTTATAGGTCTTAAAATAAAGAAAAGGAGGAATTGGGAAGAGGAAGAGGAGAACAATGCACTCACATTAAAATTGGAAACCTAGCGAACAAGTTATTTTAAGTACAGGTACTCCTTGATTTATGACTGTTCAAAGTTACAAAGGATCTACTCAGAACTACTTCGGTACAATGGATTTCCTCAACATTCACTGCACTTGCTTAAATGTCTGTGGCACTAGTTTAATAATGGCAATATTTACTTAACAAATACTGCAAAAAAGGTGGTAAAATCTGGCACAGTCACATGGTGATCTGCTTAATAACCAGCATGACTTATGGCCATAATTCTGGGCTTAATCACAGTTATAAGTCAAAGTCTACCTGAAATGGCAATATCCTATTTATTTCATGTCTTTTAAATTTTTTTGGGCAAGAGTCTTTTTTAATATCACTTATATCTATGTCTTCAATGCATTTTTGTTAATATTTCAGAAGTTTGGGGTCAATCAGTCTAAACCAGAGTTCACAGTGGATCTCAAAGGTGCATCTATTGACTGGGCTTCAAAAGAGAAATCAAGCAAGAAAAATGTGATTGAGGTAAACTTTGACCAGGACATCTCCAGGTTCAGGGCAGGATGTTTTTGACTCTCAGAGAAAGAATGTTATTATGGCTAGATCTCTCTCCAACTCCATCTAATCCCCCCTCCCAGTTTCCCACAGCCCTAAATGTAGCAGCCCTGAAGATCCAAAGTAAAATTTGGCTTCCAGCACTGACATTTTGTAAGAAAGAGAAATTCCGAGTCAGCTATTATTACTGTAAATTATAGAAGAACATATAGAGGCAGAAAAGCAAGTTGGGATCATTTCAGAATATATTAAATATGTTGTTTTTGTGGTTATTAGGGTATTTTGGGGAACAAAAAATATAAATCCTGGTTTTAATGTCATGATTTCTTTTATTTTAAAGATGAAAACACGCCAGGGAACTGAATTATTAATTCAATCAGACAATGACATATCTATTATGGAATGGTTTAGAGTTCTTGAATATGCTATCAGTAACCAGGTAAATTCTTTTAATGTAAACATTTTTTCATCCAGAATTATAGCCTAATGTAAAGCATTATTTTAAACCAGAATAATACAACTGAATCACCCTCTGCTCTTGAACATTCAAAGAGGAAAAAGGTGAGATGGCTTTTATTCATGGTAAATGAAGACTATACTCATTTTGAATAAATACATACATTGGGGTCGGTCATGGGTGTTCAATTATGATTTTGCTAAAACCAAAAACCAGCAGTATATATATTTAGAAAAACCTTTATTTAAGATCCAAATGAATATTACAAAGCAACTGCATTTACATTATATTCGCTTTATTTGGAATGCTTTTTGCTAGATTAATTGAATGATGGACGAAGAATTAGGAGCAGAGAGTTGCTAGCTCTTCAAAAAGGATTGAAGACCTGTGTAGGTGTGAACTTTTTGATAGATGAGAATTAAGGCCAGGAAGGAATTATATACAAATGATTGAAATATAGAAGAAGTGGAATGACCTCTACTATACTATGAAAGGTCTTGTATTTTGCTTCTGTTGTAAGGGATGTGATAAGGTGTTGGGCAAGCTCCTTTAATAACAAAGTCATTCATGGTTACAGTGAGTTTGTTAAATTTGGAAGGAATTTTATTTTATGTAGCTTTATTTATTAGCCTTTTCTTCTTCTATAATTTCATTTTACTTTTGCCTGTGGAATCAAGGAAAATAAAGACTGAACTGAAAAAGATCTGAAAAAAATCTTAAATTATATGAACAGATAATATTAATTGTATTGTCATTAACTCAGTGTTGATTCTTGGCAACAACATTGATAATTTTTCTCAGATCTCTGTTCTCAGATTGGTGACTTTTGCATTATATAAATTGCTGTTATCAATTTTAACATCAATATACTCAGTTTCATAAAGTGACGTTCTACTTTGAAATCACGTTTGAAGAATTACACTTTATAAAACATATCTTGTAACATAATTCTGTAGGAAGACAACTTATTAATTCTTGTTATGGAATTACACTAGACAGTAGAGTCTGAAGAAGCATTGGATGATGAAATGCCAGATTCGCCTGGATTGGAAAAACAAGACAAAGAAAAGGACCATAAAGATTCTAAAAAACTTCGTTGTAAGTTTCAATTCCATAGTTAAGTGGACATGCTTCTGGTTCATTATCACCGTAAAAATATTTTAGCTCTTGAACACATAAAAAATTTAGACAATTTTTTATTGCAGCAGTTTTAAAGGAAATATCCAATCTCCTTTTGGTCAGATTTTTATAGGATAAATTTCAGTTATTAACTCTTGATGTAGTATTGCAGCTTGTCTAATCAGCCTGGGCTTGTTTCAGAAGTTCAAGTAGTATTATTCATCATCATACTTTTGAGGCTTGAAATGAATATAATGAGATTTTTTACCCTTAATAAATATTTTCTTCCAAAAACTGAAACTGTAGAGCTCAAACACCAATGCCTTCCTTTTACCCAGAGTGGGTAACATGAATTAATCATTGTTCTATTTAGAAGTAGGCCTTTTTCAACATTTATTTATTTATTTATTTAATTTGGTTAAATTTTTATACCGCCCTTCTCCTTGCGGACTCAGGGCGGTGAACAGCCAACTAAAAAACATTATATACAAAAATTAAGACAAATTTTAAAATAAATGAAATTTGGCCCATAATTTAAAAACAATTTGAATTAAAATCAGTATCAAAACTTTAAAACCAAAAACATGGCGTCAGGCCAGCCCAGCTAACTGGAAGAAATGAGTTTTAAGGGCCCGACGAAAAGTCCAGAGATCTGGGATCACTCGTATCTCTGGGGGGAGGTCATTCCAGAGGGTAGGCGCCACCACAGAGAAGGCTCTCCCCCTGGGGGTCGCCAGCTGACATTGTCTGGCTGACGGCACCCTGAGGAGGCTCTCTCTGTGGGAGCGAACTGGCTGGTGGGAGGCAATTGGTGGCAAAAGGCGGTCCCGTAAATACTCCGGCCCTAAGCCATGGAGCGCTTTAAAGGTAGTCACCAACACCTTGAAGTGCACCTGGAAGTCCACCGGAAGCCAATGCAGCTCACACTGGAGAGGTGTCACATGGGAGCGCCCCGTCGCTCCCATAATCCCCCGCGCGGCCGCATTCTGCACCAGTTGGAGCCTCCGGGTGCACCCCAAGGGGAGCCCCATGTAGAGAGCGTTACAGTAGTCCAGACGAGAAGTGATGAGTGCTTGAGTGACAGTGCGTAGGGAGTCCCGATTGAGAAAGGGGCGCAACTGGCGTATCAGGTGAACCTGATGAAAAGCCCCCCTGGCCACGGCCGTCGTATGCTCTTCTAAAGACAGCCGTGAGTCCAGGAGGACACCCACGTTGCGAGCCCTTTCTGTGGGGGCCAGTGATTCGCCTCCAGTAACCAGCAATGGTGTCAGCTGGCTATACCGGGACACCAGCAGCCACAGCCACTCGGTCTTGGAACTATATATAAAGTATAATTATACTTTATACAAAGTATAAAGTCAGTTTTTACTGACTCCAATGCAACTTCTAAAGGCAAAGAACCTGAAATATTGTTGTGTATGCTCTTCCAAAATAATTATATCTGGGGAAATAAGGTTAAAACAGTTCCAAAACCAAAAGTAATAAAATAAATTATAAAATCAGTTATTAATAGTGCCTTCATTCTTGGAAACAGAAATAATTTTTCTGTCCTATTACTGAAAGCGCTCATCTTATATTTGGGGAAACGTTTTTCAAAGTGGAGTGGCCATCACTCAAAAGATTCAGGCATCGAGTCTGATGACAACACACTTTCAAAAATGGAAATATTCATTTGTTTCTCTTTCCAGTCATACTGGACAGCTGGATTCCATCTGGATGAGATCATCTTGGAGCAACCTAGACCCTAAGCCATGTAGGGCTTGAAAAATAATGTCTTCGGTTGAACCTGGAAGCTAACAACAAACAATCAGTGCAGCTCCCAGTGTAGCGATGTCACATAAGCAAACCTAGGCATGCCACAAATCCTTTCCATAATGCACTTGAATCAGCTACCACTTCCAGATCTTTTGGGACAGCCTCATGTAGACCAAGTCACATATCAAGGGCATGAATGATAACCAGCGAAGTGTTCCTCATTCCAGGAACAGTGAAATTGACACGGAATATGTAAATTGTGCAGAGGCTCTCATGAGTGAACCAGCTCTGGCTGCAGAAGCTGTGGCTCATCCAGAGAAAGAGACAGACTTTCTTCAGTATCAATAAGCTTTTAAAAGCTAGCCATGCCATCATAAATGGAATGGAATGGAGTGGAGTGGAGTGGAGTGGAGTGGAGTGGAGTGGAGTGGAGTGGAATGGAATGGAATGGAATGGAATGGAATAGAATAGAATAGAATAGAATAGAATAGAATAGAATAGAATAGAATAGAATAGAATAGTCCAACCCCCTGCTTAGGCAGGAAACCTTATACCATTTCAGACATATGGTTATCCAATCTCTTCTTAAAAACTTCCAGTGTTGGAGCATTTAAAACTTGGAGGCAAGTTGTTCCACTGATTAATTGTTCTAACTGTCAGGAAATTTCTCCTTAGTTCTAAGTTGCTTCTTTCCTTGATTAGTTTCCACCCACTGCTTCTTGTCCTACCCTCAGGTGCTTTGGAGAATAGTTTGACTCCCTCTTCTTTGTGGCAGCCCCTGAGATATTGGAACACTGCTATCATGTCACCCCTAGTCCTTCTTTTCATTAAACTAGACATACCCAGTTCCTGCAACCGTTCCTCATTTGTTTTAGCTTCCGGTCCCCTTTGTTGCTGTTCTCTGTGCTCTTTCTAGAGTCTCCACACCTTTTTTACCTCGTGGCGACCAAAACTGAATGCAGTATTCCAAGTGTGGCCTTACTAAGGCATTATAAAGTGGTATTAACATTTCACGTGATCTTGATTCTACCCCTCTGTTTATATAACCTAGAACTGTGTTGGCTTTTTTGGCAGCTGTTGCACACTGTTGGCTCATATTTAAATGCTTGTCCACTAGGACTCCAAGATCTTGCTAGGGTTCAGTCTAAGTCTGGTTCTTCTTAAATCCTAACAGTCTCTGGATATCAGGATAGAACTTTCTCTTCATTGTCTGATTGGCCACATGTCAATTCATAACTGGTTCATTCCTCTTCCATCTTCACCACATGCCAATGGGAGGTCTCTCCCAGTGGTGATATATGTGTTGAATAGAGGTTGATCGTAAGTCCTTCTGACAGAATGTAAACATATCTTTTAAAATAATTGTTTTTTTTATGTTTATGTAAACATTTTAGGAAGAGGGCCACATGATGCTTGAATTTTTATCCAAAGAAAATAATGGTTAATATAAATAGAAATTTTTAAAAGGTTATATAAAAGTCAAGCATGCTATTGTACTTCGGTTAATCATTATGTTGCATTTCAATATTTTCCCATAAACATCTTCCAAATCATAACACTATTTTGTCCCTGTGGAATTTATTATTAACTTGTTTTATAAATTAGAAAATATTTAGCTTAATTATTGTCAAACGTTATTTGAAATGTTGTTCTTGTCTTTCAGCACTAAAAATATCTAGCAGTATTGATTCTTCAGAACAAAAGAAGACTAAAACGAAATTGAAGAAGTTTTTAATCCGCAGACCTACCTTACAAGCAGTCCGTGAAAAAGGCTACATTAAGGGTAAGGCTTTTTAATTTGTTAATTAAGAAAATAGTGATTCGGTATGAGGAAATAGCCATTTCCTTAGGAAATGTCTGAGATATTGTGACTTCAAAGCTGCACATATTGAAGGCTTCTGCTACTGTAAGTAGCAGGAAACATAGTCACAATTTGAGTATATCTGTTAGAAGCTGATTATATACATTATATTATATAAAAGAACAAATGAGACTTCTATTAAACTTAAAGAAAATAATATTTCCCATCTAAGTGTTATATTTGTCAAAGAGAAATTTAAAAAAATAATAGATCTCACTATCAAGAATATTATGGTTGTTTTCTATCAGTATGCAACAGTAACTAGATCTGCTATTGGAAATTATGGTAATTTGTTTCTTATAAAAAATCCAGTCATTTACATTCTTGTGGTATGGGGAAAGTTAAGAATGTTGAATTTTAAGATTTGAAGGTAAAATAACACTACAAAACTAATTTTGTTGTGTCGTTTATTTCCTTAACTGTCATTTTGGAAACTTCATTGCAGGTATCAAACTTGAACTAATTTCAGGAGTTTCATAGATCATCCATCTGCTTTCTAAATGTCTATGCAGATTCTCAATTAATCATGTAACAGTTGTCCCAAATATATTTTTTTCCAAAACGCAAGCTGACTTCCTTGGTATTTTCTTTCAGAATGTTTTGCTTCTCATCGAAGAAGCTTTTTGGATGAGAAGCGAAACATATTTAAAGAATCTACTTTCTGGTTTTCATCAAGATAATAGAAGGGCCTGTTTGAAAAAGAGTAGATCATTAAGATCTGTTTAGAACATAAAACTGTTACAAAATTAATTCTTTAAAAATAGAGTAAAAAGAAATCTATGTTGTTTGCTCCATTGGCATTTTTAAGTTCAGATGTTTCTGTCTACTGAAATGAACTAAAGAGCCAGAATGGAATGTCTGTCCCTCAAAATTGGATTGAGGACAGGGGTGTCAAACTCGATTTCATTGAGGGCTGCATCAGGGTGTTAGAACTCGGGGGGGGAGGGTGTGTATGGCCAGGATGGGTGTGGCTAGCTTGATGTCATTCGTGTCGGGGGTGCCTGTGGTGGCCTGAGTGCTCTGCCAGTGAAAATGGGCTTCCAAACATTTCCAGCTGTGACGGCCTCCTGAAACCCTCTGCCAGCGAAACAGAGCCCAGGAGGGCTGTGCATGGCCTCCCAAGCTCCTTTTTTGACTGCAATGGCCTCCTACAACCGTCTGCCCGTGAAAATGGAGCTCAGGAGGGCTGTGTGTAGCCCTCCTGAGCTCCATTTTCACTAGCACTGAGGGCCGGTCCTTTGTTGTTTCCAGGGTGGCTCCGGGGACCAGATCTAAGCACCCTGCGGGCCAGATCTGGCCCACAGGCCTAGAGTTTGATACCCCTGATTTATTTATTTTTTAAATTTTATTTATATGCCGCCCTTCTCCGGAGACTCAGGGTGGCTTACAATGTGTTAAGCAATAGCCTTCATACTTTTGTATATTTTTATAGAAAGTCAGCTTATTGCCCCCACAAACCGGGTCCTCATTTTACCCACCTTAGAAAAGATGGAAGGCTGATTGAGGAGAATAATCCATAATTAAACAAATAAGTAAGCAAGCTTGTAAACGTAGAGTACAGCATTAATTTTACAATATCTATTACAGCTCTTCCACATACAAATTGTACAGAAAAATGTTTTCTGGTTTTGTATGTATGTGGATGTGGATATTGGGCAGATGTGCCCTCTGAAAGGTAGCCCCTCAGCACATATTTATTTGTTTGTTTGTTTGTTCGTTTGTTCAATTTCTATGGCTTTCCATCTCAGTCAGTGACTCTGGGCAATTTAACAATTCAAAAAATATATTAAAAATTAAAAAATTGAAAAACATTTTAAAACAGTAAAAACGTCTAATTCACCTCATAGTGAGATGGGCGGCAAACAAATTTTATATCTATATCTCTATCTCTATCTATCTATCTATCTATCTATCAGCAAATTATTTGATTATTTGACCAATTAGCAATATAGTCATAAAACGGGGCCCTTGATGCTTTCAGTGCCCCAGGCTCAGGAATATAGTCAGGCTTTTAGGGCCATATGAAAGGCTAACAGGGTTGGGGTCATTTTGAACCCCAAAGTGAGGGTTTTCCATACAGGAGGGACCACCACCAAAAAAAGGTCATCTTCTGGTCTCCACCAGCTAATTCTTTGGCTGACGAGATCTGCAGCACGGCCATTCTTCTTCTAGTTGGATGGGTAGAGATTTTTGAAAAAAGGCATCCCAGTCTCAAGTCAGATAGGACTTTATAGGTACCCCCCAGCACCTTGAATTGTAGTCGGAAATACTCCGGTAACCAGTGCAGTTCACTGGTTGTTAGTGTGCCATATATCTGGCACCATTTGCTAACCTGCGTGGCTGCATTCAGCATCAGTTGAAGTTTCTGAATGGTCTTCAAGGGCAGAGTTAACAATAGAGTGTGTTACAGTAGTCTAACCTTGAAGTTACACGGGTGTGAATTAATGTGAGCAGGGCCTCTTGATCCAGGTACAGGCGCAAGTGGTGCACCACTTGAAGGTGTGCAGAAGGCCTCCTTGCCATGGCTCCTCCTCTTTGAGCAGGAGCCGCAGGTCCAGGAGGACTCTCAGATTGTGCATTAGGTCTGTTTGGGGCAGGGCAACCCCATCCAGAACCAATGGAAGAACCTTGTCTCTAGGGGTCCAACTACCCACAGCCACTCCATCTTGCTAGTTGGAGTCCATTTTACCCCCTCCAGTGCCCAAAAGCCTCCAAACACTGGGATATGTCATCCATGGCATCACTCAAGGAATGTGGGGTAAAGATATGAAACTGGGTGTCACCTGCATGCTCACCCCAAACCAACGGATCACCTGATGCTGTGCCCTCATGTAAATGTTAACTAGGAGGCAATAGAGAATAGAGCCCTCAGGTACTGAACAAAAGTAGGTGCTTCAGGCTAGACCTCTCTCCCTCTATCAACGATTGGAAGCACCCCTGGAGAAAGGAAGAGAACCACAAGTTCCTGGAGCTGGCCCAGAAGGAGACCATGATTGATGGAATTGAAAGCCGCTGAGGAGTCAAGAAAAGCCAGGATGGATGCACTAACTTCATCCCACTCATGCCGGAAAGGGTGTAGATAATCTGTTTCATCCAGAGTTCTGTGAAATTGCCATGTGAACACTCCACCTTCTCTATAAAGAAAAGGTTGGAGATCAGACAAAACTGTTGAGGCTAACTGAATCGGGCAATGGTCCTTTGAGAAGGGAGTGAACCATTTCCTTTTTAAGAACTGACAGACCACTCCCTTTCTCAAGAAGGAATGAACTTTCGCCCAGATTCACATATGTGTTCCCTCCCACCAGGACTTAATAAGCCAGGAAGGGGCCAGATCTAACACACATGGCCAACCTAGCAGCTGAGAGAGCCCTGTTCACTCCCTCAGATTCATTGGGCTCAAACTCTTGCAAGATGTAGCCCCCACCACCTCCATACTCTGCTCTAAGTCTGGACTCCAATGTAGAGCAAATGTGCCAATTTTATCTGCCAGATGTGTAGCAAAGCCTTCACAGCTACCCTTTAGGTAGGTTTTGACATTGCTCAAGGAATGATTGAGCACAGGGCCACTGGGCAACTATCGGCAGATGCAATAACTATTTCTCTGCACAAATAGTGCAGAGTAGAATAGGCCTTCATAGCGGTGCTAGCTCAAGTCTGATCATCAAGTCTGATTATCTTCGTTCCTTTGTCTTTCACCAGCAACACTCTAAGCCAGTGGTCACCAGTCAGTGGTCCATGGATCCCTGCTGGTCCTTGAGAAAATTTTGGTGGTCCACAGAAAAATTATTTGCATTTTTTATATTGCACTAAATACTATTTATCTTTTTAAAAAATTCATGTTAGTGGTCCACCAGATTTAAAATTGTAAATTTAGTGATTCCTGAGGTCTGAAAGGTTGGTGACCTTTCAGGTCGACCTCTAGGCGAAATTCTCTGGGCCTGTTCAAGTTCCCTTAATTCCATCCTGTACCATGGAGAGCCTTGGGAAACCTGTGTACGGCAAAGTTTCCAATGCTCTCCACAATCCAATCTAAAGCTATTGCTTCTTCGTTATTCCATGCAGTCACCAAGGCTTCAATTGGGCCACGTAGCAGGATTTCTGAGAATAACTTTCAAGTTTCCTCTGGAACCCAATTGGGTCCATAAGTCACCTGGGTGGGCTGATCCAGTAGGCCCAGGTTCTCTGCGGAGGAAGCTAGCACCTGAGAATTTGAGTCTCACCAGTGAGCAATCTGTCCATTGTAGGAGAGCAGGCAAAATCTCCCACAAATCCAGAACACTGCCATTGCTCTGAGAGAGAAACAAACAACAACAGATCCTGATACATGCCTTGAGCCCCCAAAGGTTTTTCAATACAGACTTAGAGATTAAAAAAAATCAGTGTAAGAGTTTATTGAATCTAATATTCTTCAGTGCTAAGACTGAGATATTGTAAATGTTATATGTCCAAGTTCATGATCTTATATATATCTTTATCTACATATCTATGTATATTTCAGTTTTTATTGTGTATACTAAGAAATTAATCTCACTCGTCTACAAATTTTTATTTTTCTGCTCCTCAGATCAGGTATTTGGCTGCAATCTAAGCAGTTTGTGTCAAAGAGAAAATAACACTGTGCCAAAATTTGTGAAGCTGTGCATTGAACATGTTGAAGAACATGGTAGGAAGAAACTACTTACTGGTTTTTAGGATTAAAAATTATTTTTGTTAACAAAAGTCTTAGTATTCACAAATGGAATATGTCCCAAGATACAGATACGGTTGCATTTTTAAAAAAGAAAATATAGCCCCAAATTTTCTTTTGATTGCTAGAAACCTCTTATATAAAAACACTTTTCTAGAAAAGCTTGAAAAAGTTTGAAAACAACGTAGAACTGTTTCCACTCTATAATGATCGATCCAAAAACAAAATGCTGCTGTGCTGAGGGAAATAGACTGTTTTTGTTTTAATATTAGATAGTGTAGTCCAAAGTAAATTCTCCTGACTCCCAAGAGGAATGTGAAAGACTTCATTCTGAGTTTTTTTAATGTTATTTAGTATAGCTTATTTTAATATTTTTTTTCTAGGATTGATGTTCATTGTGTTTTCTCACTTTCTATATTGCCAGTTCTGACTGGAGATAAATGCTGCTGAAGATAAGTCTATTGAAGAAGAAACTTTGAAGAAACAATATTATGTTGATTTACCCATCTGTCCTCATGTTAGGTGGCAGACATGTGAGAATGTCTGTTCCAGTCTCCCAATTTCAGCATAGTGTGGTTTAAGAGAGACACATTTCAAGTAGAAACAGTATTCTCTCCAGATGGCAGAGGTTCTCAGGAATGAAAGGAATGAGAAACCTAGTTTTCTACTAGTTGTCCTCCACAAAATTCACATTCCCTGATGGACCTGAAAAGAATAGTTCTTAGATTGGTGAAATGTTTCTGTTAATCTCTAAATAACGGAATAATGGAGTTTAATGAAATAATCTGCTTTTTAAATTGCTTGTTATACCTATAATTTTCACTTTAAATTTTTTGCTTTCCCTTTTTGCTGTTAGGAAATGGCATGCATGTATAATGTAAGATTTAATGTAAGTTGTAAGAATGTTTGCTGAACAAAATTTTTTTTTTCTAGGATTGGACATTGATGGATTGTACAGAGTTAGTGGTAATCTTGCAGTAATACAGAAGCTAAGATTCGCAGTTAATCATGGTAAGTTCTTATACATAAAATTTATTTGCAAGTAAGCTCCTTTATAAGTGCTTATTGTAAGAGGTTTGAATAGATTATATTTTTAATATGACATAGAAGTCTATATCTTTTGCAATTATTTATTGATATAGTTGTTAGAATTGCCTTTTTATCTGAATATTCCTATATGTATATAAACAACAGCAGCAAAAGTTTATTGTGACATAGCTAGTGATTTTGTATTTGTTTCTTTCAGATGAAAAACTGGACTTGAATGACAGCAAATGGGAAGATATCCATGTCATCACAGGGGCATTGAAAATGTTTTTTAGAGAATTGCCAGAACCATTATTCACTTTCAGCCATTTCAATGATTTTGTCAATGCCATTAGTAAGTATTTCTTTGAAAATCTGCTCATCCTAAAAGAATTTCACAGTAATTCACAAGTGTCCTCATTGCATGCAAGACTGTTATCAAAATGAAAAATAAAGTTTTTAATAGACACTAGTTTTCCTTATATAGGAAGGCAATTATTAACTCTAATTTCATAGCGAGATAAAGTTATGAAATTCTATTAAATAGAATTACAACCAAATACTTACTAGATGAAAAAAAGGAGAGTAATGTCCATGTTATTGTATTGTATATCTATTAACCCAATAAAATGGATTATGCCTCTTTTTATTTTACCAGCCTTCTGGATGCTGTAGAACCCTTTGTAGTTATACTTGCTATAGATCAACAGTGTAAGCAGTGTTCATGTTAGCCACTAGATGGTGCTAGGTATTAGCTAATGTCCTCCCAATATATGAAAAGCTGCATTGTGCCTAGAATTTGTCTCTTCTGTCTCTAGAACAAGAGCCTCGGCAACGTGTTCAAGCTGTAAAAGAGCTGATTAAACAGTTGCCAAAGCCAAATCACGATACGATGCAGGTGCTGTTCAGACACCTCAAGAAGTAAGTAAATACATAGAAAAGAAATGTAACTTAGTGTATATAAGTGTATAGCTTTTAAGACCCAGTAGAGTATAAATGTGTGATTTTGGCAAAGAACCAGCATTATGAAAGGAAAGAATATCAACGCAGTAGAGTATCTTGATAAATGTCACACCATTACTCAAAAGTGAGAAGTTGTGACTCTAGAAGTTGTGTTAACGCAAAACTCTACAGACTGGTAATGTTAGCATCGGAACTATTTCAAGTTAGTACTAAGATCCAGGATAATGCCTTGAGGAAGATATGTACTAGCCACATATATGCACATGTCAGAATATCTATGACTGATACTCCTATAGTTTTGATAATAACATGATGTTAACGGGTTTGAATAATTATTTTTCTATCTTTCTCAGAATTATAGAAAACGGAGAAAAGAATCGAATGACTTATCAAAGTATAGCCATAGTCTTTGGCCCAACTTTATTAAAACCTGAGAAAGAGACTGGTAATATAGCAGTTCACACAGTATATCAGAACCAGATTGTAGAATTAATCCTACTGGAATTGAACTCAGTCTTTGGACGTTGAATTTGTTAAGCCTGACTGGCCTTTGAAGGACAAAAATTCGGCTCTGACAGAAACAGCATCTCAATATATCTTATGTCTTTGTGGACCAAGCAGCCACTTGATGGTATTGCACTTTTTTGGGGGGGAGGGAGAAGAGTGTGATTTATTTTTGCTGGGTTTTGGAAGCTATTAACTTTGAATTTTTTTTACAATAAATGTTATGGATATTACAAAGTTTATATGATTCTAGTGACACTTAAACTGAAGATTTTATATAGATGTACACACTGGATTTTTTTGGGTGGAAGAAGCTAATTTCAGTCAGGATTATCTAGAATGGCATTTTAATCTTTATTTTTAAATCCAGGTTGTCCTCAATTTATAACCATTATTTAATGATCACTCAAATTTATAACAGTGCTGGGAAAGGTGACTTAATGACCATCTCTATCAGTTATGACTGTTTTACTGTCCCCACAGTCACATGATCATGGTTTATATACTTGGCAACCAGCAATTGCAGTGTCCCAGGATCACATGATCACCATTTGCAACCCTCCAAAAAGCAAAGCCAATGAGGGGAGCTGGATTTGTTTGACAACTGTGTGATAAATTTAACAACTCTGGGAAAAAGTTGAAAAATTGGGCATGGTCACATAAACACATTGCTTATTGACAGAGGTTCTGTACCAATGATGGTCATAAATAAAAAATTCTGTAACCTTAGACTTACCACTTGCTTTGGAGAAAATAAACTTTTTATCAACTGACTTTGAAGAACTTTGTGAGCTATTTTTAGTGAATTAGAGCAGTGCAAGCTCCCAAATTAAAATGTACAAGAGAATTCCCGTTATTCATTTACAGATTTCTGTATTAATTTGACAGATTAAACAAGTGCTAAGTGGTCAGTGTAAATTCCTTCACTACACCAATTTTACTTGCCATTTATATTGCTGGACTTGCTCAGATTTTAGCTGGCTTTTTTTTTTAACCACATACTATTATTGCTCAGACACTGAATTGGTGCATATAACCAGTGGAGGATATATCTGCGACGAGCTGGAGTGCTCAGCATTTTTTCAAGATGTACATATATATAGATATATAGATATATATATATGTTATTTGAGATTAAATCATATTTAGCAAATCTAATTGGAGGTTGATATTGTAGTGAATTCTTGGATGAATCTGTGGTAGTGAAATCAGTTATAAATACACACTGAAGTCCTAACTGGGTGTTTTATTTTTTTATTATTATGTGTATACACTGTTGTATACTTTCTACTCCTACACTTTGAATGTGTAGATTAATAACTGGTATTTTGGTGTACCTCCAATGGATATTCTGTTCCTACAGAAAAATGGGTTACTTGGAAAACTGTGTGCACTTTTTAAATGCTAACATCTGCACGCCAATAATTCTAATGCAAATGGTACTGGAAAAATACTGCTTGCTTAACATGGTTAATGCACTACAAGCAGAACCTCTGATGTTATTTAATATGTACAGGAGCTATATTAGATAAATATATTGCAAATTCTAACATCTATATATTGCAGAAACTTATATTTGAATAGATGGATGTCTGGATGTAATGAAAATGCTGAACTTAAGGATTCCTTTTGATTTTAATGATGTAGATTGATTTGTAAAATAATTTCAGAAGATTTTGTTACAGGATACATGGTCTGCAGAAGATTTTTTTTAAATTGTATTTTTCTAGACTAACTGCTATATCTGACATTTGCTACGTGGAAATGAAATAAAACCATTAGCTGTTTGGAATGTGGTGCTTCAGATTTGAAACGCAAGTTGTGCCATATTGAAACTTTAAATACAAACCAACCAATCATTTCTTGGTTGCTGGTTTTATAATGCATTAATGATCTTTGACTTACAAGGACTCAATGAATTCATTGTTGGCAAACAGTCCTGATGGCCAGAAAAGAAGTGGAAGGGACTTATTGAATAATAATTCTCTCTACAGGATTGATGGGACAATTGCCCTCACCATTTTATTTGATTAATTTAATAACATTAAGGTATTCTTTAAAAGCATTATTATAAAAGGCTTTCTTGAGAAGAAAAACTCTGAAATATTGACCTCAATGTAGAAAAGGCCCAATTCTATTATTGATCATAGAGGTTTTTGCGGAAGAAACAATATGCAGGACACATGCCCATTAAGGCATCTGGAAATAATGTGTGTACTTCCTGAGAACGAAACTATATAATATGTTCCTTTACTAGTTTCAGTCATAAAGATGATCATAGAATTTATTTTCTTCTTGCATCTGTCTTTCAGAACATTCTCCTCCTGACCAGAAATAGTAGTTTATTGGATAAAATTTTGTTTATTTTCTGTATTCTGATTTATCTTATGTAACTGGTTATAAAACTAAAAAAAAGTATTGCTGGGAAAAAAACACTGATAGAAGATTAGCTGCCATCCCAGTTAACTTAGAAAATTATCATTAGAATAAATTAAAGACTATTTCTTTGTATCAAATATCAAAATTGCTAGAACATGCTACAGCTTTGCTTCTTCTTTCTTAGACAGATATTGAGAACATTTAACATAGTTTTCAAGTAGACTTTGTGATAAATGGCTTTTGCAAATATAATTCTGGAAGCTAATCACTCAACATATATTCTTATAATTCCTCTCCAAATAAGTTGTTAATAGCTAGAAATTTTCTTAAGTCATGTAGCTGAAACATTCTATAATAGATATTAGCTCAACTTTTAAAGGTGCATCTTGGTTTGGCAAGATAAACAAGGATCACCTTCATAAACTTATTCAAGCATCCTGTAAATATCCTGAACTGCATTAATTGGAATATGTCTCAAAACAGGTGCGGTAAATATTCCTAGTTTTGAATCTGTTTCAATAATATATATAAAACAGCCTATCTCCAAAGATTATGAAGGTTTGGTTAAATCTCATTTATGTTACAAAGAAGATAGACCAATTTATTGTTGTCATTTCGAAATGATGTTGTGTAATGAGAAAGTATTCTGCCTTTTGCAGTTGACTATATTTGCCTTGCTAGATGGCTAATGAATTAATTGGCTTTGATATATGATAGTGTTATTTCCATGACTGTTGTTTCCTAAATCTCTTACTGTGGATTAAACATTCTTTAAGTTTTGTGCCAGAAATAAACTGTTATTTAAATATTTCTATTTGATTGTTTAAAATTACATAAATAAAAATTAATAATTAGTGAAAAATTGAAGAAAAATATATGTCCCAAACTGAATTTATGAAATTTTGGCATAAATTAACATTTTAAAGAATCTGTAGCCAACATGATGCTGCAAAATTAACATATCAAAGCCATTGGCTGTAATACATCAGTATGTATTTACCAGAAGTGTGCCTGTGTTTCAGAACAAATAAATTGTGCTAATTCAGGATTTGCTTTGTTGGAAATGGTTTGTGTTTTCCCTGGGATGCAGGGAGACACTTAATTAGTGGCATTCAAGTTATCTTGTACTTTTTAAATTAAGAAACTGTGGATTACTGTGAAATGAGTTTTACTCATTACTGGCAATGAGTTTGATGCTCTTTTTGACACAAATAAACATTTAACTCTCAGTCTGTGTTTGCGTTGTCTAAAACAGTCACTTGAAATACATAACCAGCTCTTGACATTTCTTTGTTCTCCAACCACCTGTAGCACAGGAAAATTTTATTCCATTCCTCTTTCTGGTATTGGAGCTGTGTGTGGGGTCCCTGTTGATTTTTAAGGATGGAAGCAGGTGAGCAACAAAACGACTTCATTCAGATTTGATTCAGTTTCCCACAGCCATCTTTTAGTCGTCATAGGCAAAGTGAAACATGATTAGCAGTAAATAATTTCTCTAAGAATAGCTGCATCTCAGCCAGAAAAGAGCAGCAGTTGTTGGACTTGTTAATTTACCCACCATAAATGTTGGCTAGGACCAATGCATGGAGGAAGGGGCCAGTTCCTGAATGTCTAATGAGGCATGGCAAAGCCTAGCAAGGAAAGGGAGCTGCTGCAAAGAATCTTAATGAGCTCTCACAATTGCAAGACTGTGTGAATGAGCAGCTGCTGAGGCTGTATTTTGCCAGATCAGTCCTTTATAAAATAGCCTGTCCTATAATGGAGCTTAAGTGAATATTTTTTACATCATGGTGTTCCATTTAGAAAGGTGTCTCATTCACTGCCCTTTTCTATCCAGCCTTCCTTTTATTAGAATTTTGATAGATTTAATTGCTTAGTGAAAGTTGGTTTTATAAAGTATTTGGTGTTGACCACCAATTGCATTTTTTACCACAAACAACTTGCAGTCTTTCAAATACTGCAAAAGCAAAACATGATTGTAATTCAACTAGTTCAGCTTGTAGACTGTGGGTTACTCTGTAAATATGTGAAAAACACCCTACTCAATATAACTTCTTCCAGAATTGAAATTATTCTCTTGCTGTTCTTCAAGAAATGAAGCATTAGGAGGACTACTTCCTAGAAAACTATACATTATACTATTTCCTTTATATAGGAAGTACATAGAATTTTAGTGCTTCTTATAAAAAGTAAGTAAATTTTTGGAAGAGCTAACAGCCATCTCTTAGTCATCATAGGCAAAGTGACAAACGGAAACCTTGTTAAAAGCTTTTTCCATGAAATTGTTCACAATAATAGTTGTGAACTTAGAGTATTGTTGACACACTTACATAGCTGTTTTATGTGAATGCGGAGGCAGCCTCTTTAGCTTTTCTTTATCCATATAAGATTTACAGACAAGGGTATGTCTGTGGTTATACACTTACACATGCATATAACTCAAGAAATACACTTAGTACATTCTATCCAGAAAAAAACCTTTGATAGGAATATGGAGTGAGAAATCTCTAGGTCAAGAATGATCAGGGTAGAAACTTCCATTTTTAAATCATTAGGTTTTGCAAGTTCTTAGCCCCTTTAAAGGTCTTTCTTTAGACCCAGCAGGTCTGGAAAATTACTGCCAAGGAGCTAATAAAACTTTTTGAGCAGGGAGGGTGGCTGGGTTGCAGATAAATTTCAGTAATGCTTGAAAAGATCTACTTCAGTTTAACTTGAGGCACCAATATTGTTTTAGATGCCCTGTTGAAAGGTTTCTGTTAAGAAGATATAAATGTGACCTGAAATAAGATGGATGAGGATTATTCTGGCTATAAAACACACACACACACACACACACACACACACACACACTCTCACTACAAATAATCCCCAAATTTGGAAGATTGCCAGTTCTAGACAATTAGTATAGTACAGGTAGTCCTTGAGTGGAGCCCAAAGTTTCTGTTGCTAAGCAAGACATTGGTTAAGTGAATTTTGCCCCATTTTTGCCGCAGTTGCTAAGTGAATCACTACAATTGTTAATTTAGTAACATGACTGTTAATTGAATCTGGCTTCCCCATTGAAGCTGTTTGTCAGAAGATCACCAAAAAAAGGTCACATGACCTCAGGACACTGCAACTACCAGAAGTACGAGATTCTTGCCAAGTGTCTGAATTATCACGTGATCAAGAGGATGCTACAATGGTTGCAAGTATGAAAAATGGTTATAGATCACTTTTTTTTCAGTACCATTGTAACTTCAAATAGTTATTAAATGAACTGCTGTAAGCTGAATACTACCTGTATTGGAATGTTCAGCTGATTTAAGATTCTACAAAGACAATATTTGTATAAAGAAATTATTCTGGAAGAAATTTTGAGGTATCCACAGAAAGCTCATAAAAGGAAGATGTCCCTGTAGCATTAGCTACTTAAAAATATGAACTTTCTTTTTAATAAAATATTAGTAACAATGGTGAAAGTATCATAAAATGAATATGATACTTAATAGTATTAACCCTAAATAATAGACTACAAATGTCTAATAAAGTCTACAACCTATAATTAATTATATTGAGAAAGATATTAAAATTTGAAAGCAACATTAGTTGGAAATTTGAATCAAAGACTTCAGCACATTTTACCAAATTGTTAAAAATCCTTTTTCTTGCTCTGTCAAAAAACACTTTTTGAGTAGTTGACAAATGTATGCAAGCTATTAATTGCAGCTATTAATAGCTGCAAATCAAGTATACATATTCTACCAATGTTCTTTTATTACCTCTTTTCTTAGCATCTCTTCTCCAATGCATTTATATGATGCATTGTCAAATTGCCAATATTGGGGCTCTAGCCAAAATGGCAGAGTAAACTTTCAACTATCAGAACTGCAAAAAACAGGTGACCCTCAGATGTGGCAAGGAGAAAAGACAGAATATATAAGCTTAGATTTTGCTACCATCTAGTGGTCATCTAAATGTTTGTAGCTCTGAACTGCTGATGTTTTTTCCCCAATTTTTTTAATTTATTAGTTTTATTGACTGTATATAAAAACAAAGAAAAATAATGCAAAATTATAAAAGCAAAACCATACATATTAAACCAAAGCAATACAGATAGTCCTTGATTTATAACTAGTCTCTTAGCAATTATTCAAAGTTACAATGGACACCCCAAAAATATACTTAGGACCCAGCTTTAAAGTTCTCATGCCAACCTCTCAATCATCCATGGTTATACAAACACTTTTTGGGTGCTTGGCAACCAGCCAGCATTTATGGCTGTTGATGTGCCTCAAAGCCACATGTTTACAATGGTTTGCTGGAAAGCATGTTTACTTCTAGTACCGACAAACTGTCCCACAGCAAATAATGGGTTTGCTGCTTAACCACTGCATTAGTAGTTTAGAGTTTACAACCTCACATTTGCTTAATGACCACAGTAGGAAAAGGCAATAAAATCAGATCCGGACACATAATGACCTGCTTTATGACCATCACCATTTACAATCTTAATTGCGAGGCTCAGTTAAAGTTGTAACTCAAGGATATTTGTAATAGGACAAGCCTAAACTATATGAATTCATGTTCCAACTCCTCAATTGCATACTGAATTGCAAGATGTAATGAAACCTTACTGAACTTTCTCCTAGATGCAGATGGAGGAACTTTCAGATTTTTTCTGTCCACTTTTAATGTCTCACAGCATTCCATCAATTTCTTATGAATTTCCATCAAAGCCTTTGTCTATGGAGATTCTCAGTCATCCAGATCATGGTTTTCCCAAAGGTGCTTTTTTCAAGAGGCAACTGGACTTTCTAGTTTTTCTTTGAAGATGTTTTGCTTCTCATCCAAGAAGCTTCTTCAGCTCTTACTCAACATTATATGAAACCCTATGATTGAATGGAAAAACGGTATAAAACCCATGCTTTAATATATTTATTAAATTGAAAGGTAAAGTTGGTTTAATTGTTTTGCTTTTATTAGAGGTTAAAAAAATATCCTAAGAGCAATAAGATGCATTCCACTTTGGCATCATGGCACACAAGTGTTAGTACGGATGAAGTGAGGTGGCTGTTTTACTGTGATGTTTGGACATTAGTTTCATAAAAGCACTTCAAAAGGTTATTTTCGCTGAAGTTTAGTCGAAGGGAAGTGACCTTCTGAAGCTCCTCTACCCTTCCTGCTCAAAAACTTGTTTTTGAGGGAAGCAATCCACAATGCTTAACTTCACAGACCATAAGATTAACCAAGAGAGGCATCTACACAGTGCAATTCTATGCAAATTCTACTTGGAGGTAATCCCTCTGAGTTCAGTTCCAAGGTAAAGATAATAGTATTATAGGCTAAATAGATTGGGACATTTCAAGTTCCATGATTACGGAAGGAAAATGCAAAACTTGGTTTCATTAATATGCATCGATTTTAATATGCCTCCTCTGTATTTTCTCCATTTTTTGTCATTCAAATGCGATTATTTAAATTATGTATGTGCTTGAAGAAGCATAGACAGAAAGCAGAAAGAGGAAATTAGAGTTTTTCCTTTATGGAGCCAACATTAAAAAAAAACCTAACCAAAAAACTTTAAAAAAACTTTAAAAAAACTTTGGTGAATCAATTGAATTCAAGCAATACTTTGGAAACTGGATTTCATACTCCATTGTATATTCTGATTTGAAGTTGCCTTTCTCAGGACTTTGATATGGTTTTCGAATCTCTCTTTTCATCTCTTGTTTTTGTTTCAAAAGCCCTTGTTACGTTGCCAGTCATTCCTTCCCCCTTTTTGGTAACACAGATTTTTCTTCCTCTCGTCTCCCTCCCACCTGCTCCGTTCCTGCACTGAAAGTCAGTGTGACTGGAGATTGTTTGCTTCCTTATTTGTACAATGTCGTTCATGGAGAATGTCAGCAGGAATGTGCTTTGCCTGGCAGGGACTCTGAGTTGGCCACTTTGCCTATAGACAGCGTTAAAAAAAAAAAGCATGGCCAAGTTCTGCATTTGCCTCCTAATGAATCTGGATTGGAAATGAGAAACACAATTTAATCAAATGTACTTGGAGACAGGATAATTCTTCCTTCCTGTTTTATAGCTCATAAAATTATACATGAATGTCTTTCACAAATGGTGCAAATGCATGCATGTTTATTCAGATTTATCCTTACTCTCCTTACTTTCAGGTAAAATAAACCAATCTACAACAAGAGACTAAAGGGCAGTTCTTATTTTAATTGGGGGGCAACCAAGACAAATCATTTAATATTAGCTTTTTGTCTGTCACCATTCCGTTTATAATGGAACCCATCAAACGGTTGCAATGCTTAGGGGTGTTATCCAAGAAACATACCATCTTTTATATTTCGCTTTCCAAGAAAGAGGAGAAGGCTCATACATGAAAGCAGAAGAAATCCAACTTCAGAATTCTCTCTTTGGTTTCCTAATTCATGTCTCAACATGTAGCAGGTCAGTTGGTGAGACAACAAAAATAGAGACATAAACTGTAAATAATCTCCTTCAAGACAAACACTGCCCTTAAGGAATTCACAGACATAGCCATGTATTTGAGGGATAGTGCACCAAACCGGTTTACTATTGCCATCTTCTGAGATGTTCTTTTGATTTCCCAGTCTAGCCTACAGCCCAAGTATTCTCTGGAAATCTGCCATCCAAATATCAATAAATCAGGCCTGTCAAACTGGCAACCCCAGGGCTGGATAAGTCATATGCAGGCCACGCCCACCCTGGCTCCGCAAAGGCAAAAAAACATTGGGATATGTCACGATCCAGCCTGTGACACCGAGTTTGATTCCTGTGAATTAACTTGATCCAGTGGTGGGTTCCTCCAGGTTCCACCCGGTTCTGCCGAGCTGGTAGTGATGATAATATGACGTCACCGAACCGGTTCTGGCCCTCCCTGCCCCCCGCCCCACCCACCACCACCCCCGCATTCTTACCTTTTATTTGGCCTCACCCCCGATCTATTGCTGCCTCCTGAGTCCCAGCTGATGGCTAGAGGGAAAAAAAACTGTTTAAACTCTTGCCCTGGGCCTTCTACAGCTGATCAGTGTTAAAAGAAAACAAATTAGTAGACCGGTGCCTGCAAAAGTAAATGGGTAGACCAGTGCCTGCAAAAATACATGACTAGATCAGTGCTGCAAAAATAAATGGGTAGACCAGTGCCTGCAAAAATAAATGGGTAGATTGGTACAGCTCTGCAAGCAGTTTAAAAGCCTGGTAGACCAGTACCTCTGCTAAATCCTAACTAATTGTCACATGACCATCAAACCACGCCCACAAAATAAGCCACACCCACAGAACCGGTAGTAAAAAAATTTAGAACCCTCCCCTGACTTGATTCCGCTTAACTTCTAAACACAAACAAGGTCAGATACTGCTGCCACCTAGTGACGTGCAAGGGAAAGAGCATGGATCTTCTAAAACAATTACTGATACTGCTGATCCACAAGTCTGCATAGAAATTTGTTGTACTGATTTCAAGGGGCATCTGCAAAAAAAAATAAATAAATTACTATAAACAAGATCAGCATACATCATGTTGATCAGGCTCCATCACTGACATGCCTGCCCATGGTAGTGCAATGAAGATCCAAAAGAACATAGAATAACCATGTTGGAAGACCTTCTAGTCCAAACTCCTGCTCGAGCAAGAGATCTTACACCATTTCACATGATATATAGGGACAATTATATACAAATGGTTTCTTCTTGAAAACTTTCTTTGTTGGAACACTCCAATTTCAGGAGGCAAGGTAATCCACTGAGAGAGAGAGTTTGTAATGCAACATAACACCACAATGGGACATTTGTCATATGCCTCCTGAGGACACCCAAGAGACTCTACTAAATGAGTGATTCCCACCTTGGGAGCTTTCAAATGCATAGACCACAATTCCCAGAATTCCTCAACTCAGCAAAGCACCCAAGAACTGCCAAAATTAGGAAACACAGTACCAAATCTTTACCAACACCTTCTATTTAGCTGGAATCTCAGAATAACTACCTTTACCTGTAGCATTTGCTTTTAAAAAGTGAATTTATCCCAATAACCATCTGCCTTTTCCTTGTTTATGACTAAACTGCTAATACATTTTGTTGGACTAGGATTCCCCAGACAGTCAATTAACTCACATCCTATTTGGATTTACAAAAGCAATTAAAAACGTAATTGTTTCAAGAGGTCTTTGAAATGGAGGCAAATTACTCTCTGGTTCTACAAGCATTATTTTTGTTAGCATTGTGTCTCAGTTTTGAAGTTGTTATTGTTTTTGGTTGATGTTTTATTGTTTTCCTAAACTGGCTTTTGTCAATGCTATTGTTTATATCCAATTTATATGAAATCGGATGTAAGCCATCCGACTCTGATATCTGATTGGAACACTATAAGAGTCTAGTGAAATTAAATAAATAGATATTGAATTTTCCTTTTGAATAACCAACAGCATTCCTTGATAATTCACAAAATATCTAATAGACTATCTCCTAACTCTGTTTTTACTCTGATTAGTATCTAAGCAAATAATTCTCAAGCAGCCAAAAACAATTACTACAGGGATTTTTTAATACTCTGAATTTGAAAGTTTCTATTCTGTGAATGACAATTCCCACTACATTAATTAATTAATAATTAATTAATTAATTAATAAACAATTCTACCTGTACATTTTGCTCAACAATGGCAGTACTACTTAAGACTCTTTTGTTTATTCAAAGTCATATTTAATCCAAAATATACATGAACTGATACAATATTGTTATTTTCAGAATTGTGAATAACTTTCAGCAATGGGAGTGCTCTCCATGTTCTACCTAATAAAATAATTTATCTGTTATTCTGATTTTTGTCCAAATATATCCCTATTGCTAATATTTTCCTGCCTTGGTACCATACCAAAAGGTTCTAGAGATATTGTTGCATAGTTCTCAAACCTACTCTTGCTAAGAAAAATAATAACAATAAAATTATATAATGACATTTTTAATGCCATGCTGTTGTTCACATCATTGTTCCACTTAATCATATCTAGGGGTGACCAGAAAAGCTACATGTTGCTGGTAGAATTTTTTATTTCAGATTCACATATGATCCAAGAGTTCTATCAACCAGAAATGCACTTCCATAATTGTTTGCTTCTGCTAAAGAATGGAAGATTGTGAGAAGCCTAACCAAAACCTATATATTGTGACAGAATTGGTGAACATTTATATTTTATGTTAGAATTTAGTGTTCTTTCTCCTTTTATATTGTTGACCAATATTGTAGAATCCAGACCATAGAATTGTATGAATGCATTGAACATAATATCATATTTGAGTTAAATGAATGCTTCTTTTAACATCTTGAATTCTTTGAACAGAAAGGCTTCTGCAAAAGATTCACAGTGTCTATTCATGCTAACATGAATAGCAGTTCTGTACCACAGGTAGTCCTTAACTTACTGTCTGTAATTGTACATCGTACTGGTTGTTATTTGGCTGTCCTAATTTTGCAATATTCAAGCAAACCATTGTAATTGTTAAGGGAACACATTGTCTATAATGTGTGTAAATACCTATTTCCTACAAAAAAATCATAAACCCATCACAGATGCTGCAAATTGCCATAAATGTAAACTAGTTGTCAAGAATCTAAAATGTGATTATCGGGGTTCCGACCAAAGCCCTAATAAAATCAGGAGCCTCAAGCCATTTTGCAAGAAAAATCAAGTTGTTTATTAGGAGCGCCATGTCCACTTGTTTATTTGGAGCGCTAAACCACTTAAGTGAAGCCAGCTCTGACTTCACCCAGTTTGCGCCTTGCCTCTGATCCTATTGCCCCCTCCCCTCAAGGTGTGCCACCTGTCACATTCCCCAACGAAGCAATTTCGTGCATTGTAGAAGTCACTCCCTCCGGCTGTTGCGGGTCTCCGTGGAGATGGCCTTGACTTTGGCCGGCTAGGATGTGTTTTGTTTTGACTGAGGTGTGAATTCCTTGGTGGAGCTGCCAGGCACAATTTCCCATCCTTCTGCCTATGGCAACTCAGGAGCAGGTCAGGAAAGCGTCACGAGTTGACAGTAATCACATGACCATAGGGGGCCTGGCCATCAAAACTTTGAATCTGGGTCATAAGTATCTTTTTGGTGGTTCACTGTGACTTCAACCTGTCATAAATCAAGGATTACCTGTAGATTGCTCTGAGAACTTTTTAAGAGAAAAGTATCCTGGATGGATTTAAGCCAATGATTTCTTTCAGGCTACTCTGTGAGCAACTGCATAACCTCTTTCCTTAGTTCCAAGGTGTCACGAGTATTTCCAGGATTGCTGCGGCTACTTGATTAGCCACAATCAGTATGGTATCAATTAAGCCGTCTCCTGTTTGCAATTACCTGCAAGCCTTCCCCGCCCTAGTTAATTGCAGGTTAACTCTCCATATAAGCAAGGACCTTTTCGCTTGCTACTCGGGCCTAAAAATGCTCTTAGGCCTATATGCAGAGTTCTTTGCAAGAGCTCAGCACAACGTTGCAGAAGGAGAAGAATGCAGATAAGGACTCCAGATGCTGCTGCTGAGATACTCCCACGGATGCTTGTGTTTTGCTGTTTGAAGCTCACAAGCCAACGTTTGAGCCGTGCTGGACTTTTCTTCTTCACACAGACTTTCAAGCCACGTTGCTGCTGAACTGTTTTTTCCCTCAGGTGACTTTTAGTTGTGAAGTCTTTGCTGCTACCCTTCATTTGCCTCGATGATGTATCGACGCCGAAGCGGTCTATCGTCATGTTAACCTTTGTCTCTTGTGAACTGTTTCGGTATTGTGGAGAGGAATCTAGGGAGATAGCCTGGCTTCACATAACCAAAATAAGACTTTGCTTTTAATGTGCTTTTTAAAGGCACAGTGTCTTCTTAAGTATTTTAAATTAAATTATACTTTTATACAAGACTCCTTTGTCGGATTCATTTCAGTCTCAGTGTGTTTGCTCGTGAGCTGGTTCACGGTCCGGGGTACCCCTCAACCCCATTTTCTTCACACAAAGGCTGTGCTAAAATAAACTAAAAGGCTTCATTTTAGAGCAACAGGGAATTAAAATATACAGGCTTACTTAACACTATCTGGAAATATCAGTCAATCACAAATAATCTTCCAACCTTTAATAGAGTACAGTGCAATTACAATTAACTACAACTATGTCACCACCATACTCAGTGAGCCTTTTGTCACTACTTATTTGAAGTGCTACCCAGCCATCCTTCAGAGACCAACAAAACTTACATTGGTGCCATGCCCCTGTTGGAGTCTGAATCTGCGGGGAAAGATGAGCTGGAACAAGAACTGATAGTGATTGAGAGGGCAGCTCGGTTGACCTTGGAGGAAACTGGGGAAGGGCAGAGTCAGTCCAGGCAAGGCTTTTCAGAATTAGTAAGCCTTGCAGGCAGGGAGAACCAGAGGCAGGATGAACATGAGAGACAGAGCTCAGACGAGGAACAAGGACCCCCCGCTCCTGATCCAAGGGCCTGGAGAGTGCAGAGAAGGCGTGATCAGCACAGACTGAGCAGGCTATTCAGGAGGAGAGTGCCCACCCATCTTCACCAGGTAGACCTGGGGAATAAGACTTAAGGAGATGCTATAGGGAGGGGCATTTGTCAGGAACAAATGCTGAGTTCCTGAAGTGTTGTGTGCCGACATTTGACTTTGCCAAGAGTCCTTGCATTCCTTTTGGTGTTCTGGACTAATTACCTGGATCTTTTGCTCCCTAAACTCCTTGATTTGCCAAATACATTTGGATTTATTTCCATGCAGCCTTGATGCAGACAGTGTTGGGCTGGACTAATTGCAGCCAGAGTCTGCTGGAGGTTTGTGTGGGGTTTTGTTATCACTCTGGTCTGGGACTTGCCAGAAATGTGAGAGTGTTTGGGGAGATTTGAAGCAATAAAGGGAGGGTTTGAACTGTCAGCTGTTTGTGTCATCTCTGTGCCGTACCCTGGATCATCACATTTGGCTTGAAACTTTTTGTCTCCTTTGCTAGTATCAGGCCTGCTTCTTTTCCCACTTATGGCACTGCAGTGTAATTGTTTGATTTCTTTCCAAGGTAAGGGTGGTAGGACCTAAAGCAGGGGTGTCAAACTGGTGACCTGCAGGGGTGTCAAACTGGTGGCCTGCAGGCCAGATGTGTCACACACAGGCCACACCCACCCCAGTTCCATGAAGGGAAAAATATTGTGATATATCACATGATGGCAACATGAAACGGCGAGTTTGATACCCGTGACTTAAAGGATTGTATGCAGCTTGAAGCTATCCTTAAATCAGACATGGACATTTTACAGCCCTTAGGCTACATATGGCCTGTGGGGTGGTCTCAGTTTGGCCTGCAGTGTCACATTTGGGATCTTGTTTGTGGAGAGTCAGGAGACTGTGCAAGAACACAGTTCTTTTGCACAACTTCCAGAGGGTCTCCTCAGCCTCTGAAAATTGTACAAAAATGTTGTTTGCTTTTAAGAATAGGTCTTGGTTAACGCTGATTTCTCATTCAAAATACCATTTTGATATGTGTGTCATAATTGGCCATCACTCATCTAGTGGTTAAGGCACCTGGCTAGAAACCAGGGGACTGTGAGTTTTAGTCCTGTCTTAGGTATGAAAGTTAGCTGGGTGACTTTGGGCCAGTCACTCTCTCAGCCCAAATTATCTCATAGGGTTGTTGTTGTGGGTAAAACGGGAGGAGGAAGAAATATATATACTTGGTGAAATAAAGATGAATAAAGAAAAATAAAGAAAACCAATGTCATGAGAACTGCAGAAAAAACAGGTTGCTAAGGCATGTATGGTGTATGGTTAGGTACAACTGGATACAGATACAGATTAACAGAGTTGGAAGGAACCTTGTACGTCATCTAGTCCAACCCCCTGCCCAAGCAGACCCTACACCATTTCTGCCAGATAGCAGTCTAGTCTCTTCTTGAAAGCTTCTGGTGATGAAGCTCCCACACCTTCTGTTCCATTGTGTTAGGATTCTATATGATGTATATAATGTTAGAACCAGTTGTCCAGGCAATATATGTATACTGTAACTTTAAACTGTAAATGTTACGTTCTTGCTGAGTCATGCTGTAATGGGATAATGACTAGTTGGGAGTATATTTAAACAAAGTATTGTAACCTGGTCTGTTGGGAACTGCTGCTGCTGCTATGAACTGCTACTGCTATTGTGACTGAACTGCTATGAACTGTTGTGAAGAAGCTGCTATTGTGAAGGAGTTGCTATCTGTTGATGGATCTGCTACCATCGTGGTTTGCTAACTAGAGTGAGTTGTTTGGACTGATTTACTGGACTGATTTATTGGTGAAGACTTGGGATTTGTTTATGACTACGCTACTGCTTTTTCCTATGATAAAGTACACTTTTGCTAAACCAGTTTTCTTATTCATTGCTCTCAACGTTTCCTTGTGCAGTTACTCTGCTGGTTGGTAAAACAACATCAATATCCTTAACACATTGGTTGATTTCTCTCACTGTCGGAAAAATTCTCCTTATTTCCAGATTGAATCTTTCTTTGTTCAGTTTTCATCCATTATTCCTTGTTTGGTCCTCAGGTGCTTTGGAAAATAGCTTGACCTCCTCCTCTTTGTGGCAGCCCCTCAGATATTGGAAGACTGTCCCCTGGTTCTTGTCTTCACTAGACTAGTCATGCCCAGTTTCTGCAACCGTTGATCATATGTTTTAGCCTCCAGTCCCCTAATCATCTTTGTTGCTTTTCTCTGCACTCTTTAGTGTCTCAACATTTTTTTATAGTGTGGTGACCAAAACTATATGTATTCTAGATGTGATCTTACTAAGGCTTTATAGAAAAGAAGAAAGGAGAAAGGTCCTGTATCTTTCCAAACAAATTAACATACCAGGGAATTGCTAATAAAGCTAATATTGCAATTTTGTAATCTAGTTTTTCTTTTCTTCCTTCCTTTTCCAACAATAACAACAACAAAGCCAAACAAAAACTGATTTATTGAAAGGCTAGCACATCTAACAGTCTTTCAGCCACTACTCAGTATTTGATGATTTTCTGCAAGATATCTACAAGATATCTGTTTCTGCATAATAATGCAGAAACAGATATCCGCATTTACTAAGGCATATCATACTCAGAGGCAGCCACACAAACATAGGGGACACACACAGACAGAAAAGCTGGGGGTGGGAGAATCAGAATTAAAATTAAGAATTGAATAGAAAATATTGCAAACCTTTTTGCTGATACTTGTTGGTGAGAGAAGATAGTACTGTCTTTAAAAGTAATCCATCAATTTTGAATTGTTTATGGCAATCACCTCCACCAGAGAATATTAAAAAAACATGACTTCTTGCTATGATTGAGGAGCTAAGAAGTTTTCTTTCATAGTTTCGCTCACTGGCTAAGAAAGTCTGTAATTAGGGATCATAGACATGAATGTGAATGCTATGCTTGACTACTGCAGTCTTGTAAGAACTTTTGTATTATTAGTGTAACGTTGTAAGCCTATTAATGACTTGCTGTTGTGTAGGAAAACATCATTTCTGCTTCATGGTCGAGAGTGCTAGAATAAGTAGCACAATGTTGATTTCTGATTCGCCTGAAGATTCTGCACTAAACTTGGAGATGAAGCAGTTGAAGTTATCATGTAATATCTGGGCAGGTCCTACACAATAATACTCTTGATAGTTCTGCTATTCCTCTTAAAGCATTCCAGCATAATTCTAAGCAAATCTATTTGGAAGTAAGTTTGGAAATAAGTAGAAAGTGTATTTAGGATTCTGTATTGGATATTCAAAATCCGCTGTTTTCTCCTGAGTTGATTTTTAAACAGCAGCTTAAAGAAATATCATTGCTCAGTTATACATCCCTTGGGCCCTAAACTAGTTGCATAAAAGAAGGCTACTGATTTTATTCATCACTATCCAAAGGAAGAATGAATGGGATGCCGACCAAGACGAACAGGAGAAGTCCACTTGTAGATTTAAATTACCAGGATATTCTTTGCCTGACTCACTTGGGCATGAATGCTAAGCAGGCTTCCAGTTCACTCTGCTCTGTGTCTGGCTAATAATGATTGTCTAGAGAAATTCAGTCAGAGAAAGTATCATTGTCTCTCCTCCATTTACATTGCCTCTTTATTTAGATTCCATTAAGTAGCCTTCTTATGTTTTTAAAGGATTCTGATTAGAGCCCATTTTAAGCTCACTTAAGATAGGAAGCTTTTTCTAACCCCAAGACAAGAGATTTTCTCTTCCCCCAAGCGATTCTCTCTACCTTTTGTGTGAGAACAATAGCACGGATTGGCTGCTTGAGCGATTGCCTTGCGGTGAACAGCCAATGAGGAATGGCAAGGAGGCTAATGGTTCCAGACTTCTAGAGCTGTGGTGGCACTGCGTAATTATTGCTCCAGACAGCTGAACACAGCAGGGTTTCAGCTTTCCTGGCTTCTTTTCAACCTGCCATGATTGCTGGCAAAGGAAGATGCTGATTATAAATAAACATTAATTATGCCCCTACTATGGTGCTGCTTAAAGTACTGTTATCTTAACAGAAAAACAACCCCATCGCTTGCTCTCCTTTAAAAATCAGACATTTTCCAAGCTACAAACACAAGCATTTAAGAAGAGATATTCTTGTGAAGATAACATGTTCCTTATGCATATTTTATAAACACCTTATGCAGAACTGAAAATTCAGACCAAGTTTATGTGTCAAATAAGTATGGTTTGCTTTTTGTCCCTTGTTGTTGAGTAAACTACATTGGGCTGATTGCCATTTTAGAGCCAGCAGTTAACCAGGAGTTTTTAATTTGAGATATTTTATCTTCTTAAGCCTCAAAGGTGAACCGCTTAGCCCTTCTTAAGTTGCAAACTAAATTGTACATTCCAAAATGACAGCCTTCCTCAACTCATTGGACTCCAGATGCATTATGATATAATTCCTGTCGGGAAGCAAGATTGGCTCCGTAAAGGTACACCTTTTTTATTCCCAATAGACAAACATTCATGCATTATTCTGTGTTGCAAATCTCCATCTCCTCCCCCTCTCCCTCCCCCCTCTCTAAACTTTTCAGCTTATCCAATACGTTGTCTTATTTCATGAATGCCTCACCATCATCCCATCACTTTTCCATTATTCACTACAGTGATTTGTACAAAGGAAATGTCTTTAATATCAGTGGAATGATTTGGCAAGATATAGGTAGCTGAGAAAATAAATACTATTTGTTCCTTAGTCAGGTTTTTGTTTTTGTTGAAACTCTTGAAACTGTACCAAGTGCTGAAATGACAGTTTGTTGTTGTTGTTAGTTGCAAAGTCATGTCTGACCCATCACAGCCCCATGGACAACGTTCCTCCAGGCCTTCCGGCCCTCTACCGTCCCCCGGAGTCCATTAAGGTTCACGCCGACTACTTCAGTGACTCCATCCAGCCACCTCATTCTCTGTCGTCCCCTTCTTCTTTTGCCCTCAATCGTTCCCAGCATTAAGCTCTTCTCCCAGTGAATCCTTCCTTTTCATTAGGTAGCCAAAGTATTTGAGTTTCATCTTCAGGATCTGGCCTTCTAAAGAGCAGTCAGGGTTGATCTCCTCTAGGACTGACCGGTTTGATCGCCTTGCAGTCCAAGGGACTCGCAGGAGCCTTCTGTAGCACCATAGTTCAAAGGCCTCAATTCTTTGGCGCTCAGTCTTTCTTATGGTCCAATTTTCACAGCCATACATTGCAACTGGGAAAACCATAGCCTTGACTATACACACTTTTGTTGACAGGGTGATGTGTCTGCCACTAAATATTAAAAGTGCTGAAGAATGCTTAATTGCCTTAAAATTCTCAACACTTTGCATCCCGTTCAAATTTCACATCCCTTTTTAGGAAATTACAGCAGAGCTTTGTCTGTGACAAACTGTTGTCCAAGCCTTAAACAGAAGGAGGACATAAAGTTGTTTTCTAACACTGTTGCGTTAACTACTGATGTTTATTAGGTCTTCTTTTGGTCATATGCCCGAGTGAGAAAGGCTGTCTATCCTCTGTTATCATGCCTCCTAGCTTCCTTCCTGGAGAGACAATGTCTCTGTGACTCTGGACACATGGAAAAACAGAGTATGTGCCTCTCTAGTGCTTGTACAACAAAGACATTTCTACTAATCTCATCTGACTTTAAATGCACAAATACCCAGGGTGCACAGGACATTTTAGAATAGAATTATTTATTGGCCAAGTGTGATTGGACACACTTTGGTGCCTATGCTCTCAGTGTACATAAGAAGACAAGATACACTCGTCAAGAATCACAAGGCACAACACGCAGTGACAGACGTAGGGTACAAAAAGCAATCTAATCATACTAGGAAACAATATCAAGATAAATCGTAAGGATACAAGCAACAAAGTCATGCAGTCACAAATGAGAGGAGATGGGTGATAGGAATGATAAGAAGACTAATAGTAATAGTAATGTAGCCTAATGTGAATAGTTTGACAGTATTGAGGGAATTATTTGTTTAGCAGAGTGATGGCATTCGGGGAAAAACTATTCTTGTATCTAGGTGTCTTGATGTGTAGTGCTCTATAGTGTCGTTTTGAAGATAGGAGTTGAAACAATTTATGTACAGGATGTGAGGGATCTGTAAATATTTTCAGAGCCCTCTTTTTGACTCGTGCAGTATACAGGTCCTCAGTGAAAGGCAGGTGGGTAGCAATTGTTTTTTCTGCAGCTCTAATTATCCTCTGAATTCTGTGTCTGTCTTGATGGGTTGTAGAACCAAACCAGACAGTTATAGAGGTGCAGATGACAGACTCAATAGTTCCTCAGTGCACCAAGGCTTGGATAAATTCTACACCTTCCTGCGGTTTTCAGATATCAGCCCCTGCTATAGCATACAATGTTGCTAGATTTTGCACAGCAGAGTTCAAAATTTGTGAGATGATGACCTGGGCTATAAACCTAGATATAATGAGTGCCTTGTGTATCTCAGTGCTCAGTAATTTGATATAATCTTCCATATACCTTTAGCTGTGGCAAAAATATGGTAAAATGGGGCACAACTCAATTAGCAACTGACTTGCTTAGCAACATAAATTTTGGTTTTAATTATGGTCATAAGTCAAAGACTACCTGGACAAAAGAAGAATGAAAAACAATATAATGGAACGTGGCAAAGTGGATTTACTGTAATCATGCACAGCTACGAATTCTTCACTCCTCCTAGAATATTGTTTTTGTCTTTATAGTTTTATACTTCCTTCAATTGTTGTCTTATTTAATTGTTGAAAATCTCTATAGAATTGTTGAAAATCTCTATAGAAATCAAGGAATAGCAGCTCAACTGAACTAATTAAATTTGCTAATTTAAAAAGGCTTATGCAACCTGTTAAGCTGAGAACAACTCAGAAAGTTAAAGGGATAGGGAGTTTATCAGAAGTTTAATTTCTGATATATGTGCTTTTTGGAAAAGCCATGCTCCTATGGTGGGTCATTTGTGTTTATGCTTTTGTCATGTATCTACAGGAAAGAACAGGGCCAGTTCTGTCTGCAATTATACTGCATAACATAATTCCAGTGACCTCAGAGTGCTCTTGATATTAAATTAGGAAGAACTAATGAAGATAAAACTTCACTGCCTTCTGACAGCTCTGCATTGCAGTGGCAAAAATTCTATTTTATTATCTGGCTCTTCCATTGTTCCTGCATTTGCCACTTTAGGAAAAGGGGATGGAGAACCAGACAATCAGGCTGGAGCCATTTTGAAAGGTCAAAACAATAGAACATTCACTCTTGTAATCCACAAACACGGCATTTCTGAATCTTGGTCCCCATGAGAAAAATTGGTAGCACAATACAAGTTAATCTTTCTCCCTTTCTAGGGCAACTCCCTAAACAAAAAACATGGTCTTATCTTAGACCAAGTTAAAGTGTTCTTGTCTGATATGAAATATAGGATATTTACACTGATACTTCCTAAATTATTAAGAGGCATATTTGAATGTTATTAAATATAGTTGGGGAAAAAAACCAATTTAGGATCCTTCCTTCCTCCCTCCCCCTCCTTCCTTCCCTCTCTCTCTCTCTTCCTCCCTCCCTCCCGATATGAATCAGTAATGGCTTTTGTGCTGTTAAGTGTTTAGTGTTAATCAAAGCATTTCATGAAATACCCGAGAAACACATTGCTCATTTCAAGACTAAATGTGAACTAATGTTTTTCTCCAAATGACAAATTACAATGAATGAAGATAATAATTAAGAAAAAATAACACAGACAGGACTGAACATTCTATCCAGTTCAACGTATAACACAGCGTTGACAAAAGTTACATTTGCTAACATTCTGCCTTCCATAAAACCTCTAAAACTGGATCAGAGTGATTTGTTTTTATTTGGGCTGAGGCTGCATTTGGCCTTTGAGTGACGTGTTAGGTAGGAAGGAATAAGCCAAAAACTTTATTTGATTTTTTTATTCTTCAATTATGATTCTTTTCTCTTCCCCATGTTATTAATATTACAATTTAGTAACATCTTTTAGATATTTCTAGAGGCCAATTTCAAAGTCTCTAAACAGCACTGGGGTCTCAAATTGTCCATTTCTATTCTGAAAATGCAAGAGTTCCATTCCTTTTTATTCACCTACTTGCCCTAATATGGTAAGTATCACATTATGTTTCTTCTGATTCCCAGAAGTTGGATTACCAGCTTGTCCTTACTAATTTAATTTTTACTCTCAAGATGTATTTCTTACACTATACTGACATCTGCAGGAATTCAATAATAAGTATGATCATCACAAGGAAGCATGCAAGTCATCAGACATCGTTGCAGGCCACTAGTCTGCTTTCAAGAGACATGAAAACTGTTGTTCAATTCCGTAAGAATGTTCTATCTAATTGAACAGTTAAATCCTATAGTTCAATGTGATATCAGCATAACTGATTGCTGGCAAAGCTGTTCTTACACAAATAAATCATGGTAAGCCAAAGGTCTAAGTTTTCTCCAAACATTATTCATTTGAAATAGAGTTATGTGAAAATAAACTCACAAACTAATGATGCAAAAATAATAATAATAATAATTCTTTGCAGCGGGTGGTTGTAGGAAGATTTCAAACCCTAAAAGCTGCTATGATTCTTCCCAAAATAAATATCACAATAATTTATTTCTGATAAAGGTTTCATTTAGAATTAATTCATTTCATTTGTAGACAAATTAAATCTGATTGGGAAAAGACCGGCCTATACATTTTAATAAAATAATAAATGATGGCATTTAAAAAAAACCCATTCTATTCAAATTGAAATAATTATAAACAAGGTTCAGTGCTGTGGTTACTTCTATCTGCATGAACAAGTGATATCTTATTACATTTTTTCATTGTTCTTTATAATATTACACACTACTATATCGTATTTATTTAGACTCCAGCTTTATTTAAATACTTTTAATAGTTACAAATTCAGAGACATGGAAAAGATAAAATTTTTATTCTCAGAGTGCCTCAGAACTGCCGTCCAACCGGGGTGAAATGCTCCTGGTTCGGACCAGATCACCTGATCCGGTAGCGATGGCAGCGGGTGGTTCGGAGAACCGGTAGCAAAAATCCCTGCCCCCCTCCACGATGCTCAGCTGAGCCGCAGGATCATCAGAGGCTTTTTTTTTTTACTTTTAAAAGCATTTTTTCTACAACCTCTTCCGATGAAAAAATGCTTTTAAAAGTAAAAAAAAAGCCTCTGATGATCCTGCGGCTCAGCTGGGATAGTCAGAGGCTTTTCAAAGCATTTTTTTCTGCAACCTCTTGGCCAAAGAGGTGGTAAAAAAAATGCTTTGAAAAGTCTCTGACGATCCCAGCTGAGTTTCCTGATCGGCAGAGGCTTTTCAAAGCATTAGAAAAAATGCTTTGAAAAGTTAAAAAAAAAAAAGTTGGCCATGTCCACCCAGTCACATAACCCCCCCCCCCAAGCCACGCCCAGAGAACCGGTAGTAACAAATTTTACATTTCACCCCTGCGTGCAACTTACATATTTTTAGTCTGAATAGAAAAATGTTCAAGCATTTCTCTTTTGTCTTAATATACACCATTACTTGTTTGAATTATTTTCCTGGAAAAAAAAAACAAATAAACAAAATCATGGCAAAACACTAAAGGACTTATACGTTTCTTCTACATTTTAATAAATAGCATAATTTAGCACACCTAAAAGCTACCCTACCAACAAAACATCACCCTGCCAACAAAAGTGTGTATAGTGAAGGCTATGGTTTTCCCAGTTGCAATGTATGACTATGAAAATTGGACCATAAGAAAGGCTGAGCGCCAAAGAATTGAGGCCTTTGAACTATGGTGCTGGAGAAGACTCCTGTGAGTCCCTTGGACTGCAAGGTGATCAAACCAGTCAGTCCTAGAGGAGATCAACCCTGACTGCTCTTTAGAAGGCTAGGTCCTGAAGATGAAATTGAAATATTTTGGACACCTAATGAGAAGGAAGGACTCATGGAGAAGAGCCTAATGCTGGAAAAGGTGCAGATGGGTTTGCTGACCACGTACCTGGCTCCCTGTCACGTGGCAGCGACCCTGCCCGAGCTGCTCGATGTTATTGCCGGGGTGGCAGTTGATACCCCCAGACTCATTGTCATGGGGGATTTCAACCTACCATCCACAAGTGAGGCATCAGAGGTGGCTCAGGAGTTCATGGCTTCCATGGCGGCCATGGACCTGACCCAGTTAGTTCAGGGCTAACCCCCACTCACATAGGGGGACACACTCTGGACTTGATTTTCGTCTCTGGTCAGTGGTTGAATGATCTTGGTAGAGGAGACCTAGACATTAAACCCTTGTCATGGACAGATCATTCGCTCCTTCACTTGGACTTTCCAGCCACTTCCCCCACCGCAGAGAGACGGAATCGACCAGATGGTTCCATCCCAGGCGCCTGATGGATCCCGAAAGGCTCCTGGTGGAGCTCGGGCCATTTCCTGAGACCCTAGTACATGACTTGACTGAAGACCTGGTGGCCGTCTGGGAGAGTGCGGCCGCTGGAGCTTTGAACCGCGTCATGCCTTTGCGGCCTCTGACCCAATGCCAATCTCAATTGGCTCCTTGGTTCTCCGAGGAACTGAGAGAGATGAAGCATCAGAAAAGACGGCCTAGAGAGCATCTGGAGGACTAGTTAATCCGATTCTGACCGGACACTGGTGAGGTCTTATATCAAGACCTACCTAGTGGCGATAAAAGTGGCAAAATCTAACCATTTTTCCACTCTTATCGCATCTGCAGAGAACCGCCCAGCCGCTCTGTTTACGGTGACCCACTCCCTTCTTCGGGGGGGAGTGCGGGAAGATCCCTTGCAGGGTCGAGCTGAGGATTTTGTGCAATTCCTGCATGATAAAGTCACTCAGATTCGGGAAGGCTTGGACTCCGACTGGATGAGTCCAAGGGAGGAGGAGTCCAGGGTAGGTCTTGAGAATATTATCTGGGAGGAGTTTGATCCTGTGGCTCCCGAGGATGTGGACAGGGTTCTGGGTAAGATTAGTGCCGCCGCATGTTTATTGAACTCGTGCCCCTCCTGGTTGGTACTGGCTTCCCGGGAGGTTACACAAGGCTGGCTCCAGGGGATTATAAGTGCTTCTCTGAGTGAGGGTGCCTTTCCCACCACCTTGAAAGAGGCGGTGGTGAGGCCCCTCCTCAAGAAGCCTTCCCTGGACCCGGCAGAATTAGCTAACTACTGTCCGGTCTCCAACCTTCATTTTGTGGCGAAGGTTGTTGAGAGTGTGGTGGCACGACAGCTTCCCTGGCACCTGGATGAAGCTATCTATCTGGACCCATACCAGTCGGGCTTCAGGCAGGGGTACAGCACAGAAATGGCATTAGTTGCGTTGATGGATGATCTCTGGAGGGCTCAGGACAGGGGTTGCTCCTCTGTCCTGGTCCTATTAGATCTCTCAATGGCTTTTGATACCATCGACCATGGTATCATGCTGCAGCGGTTGAGGGGGTTAGGAATAGGGGGCACCGTCCTGCGGTGGTTCTCCTTCCTCTCCGACCATTTGCAGTTTGTGTTGGCAGGGGGGCAGAGGTCAACCTCGAGGTGCCTCGCATGGGGAGTGCCGCAAGAGTCGGTCCTCTCGCCCCTTCTGTTCAACATTTATGTGAAGCCGCTGGGTGAGATCATCCATGGTTTTGGGGTGAGAGTCCATCAGTACGCTGATGATACTCAGCTGTACATCTCCACCCCAGACCACCCCAACGATGCCCTTGATGTGATGTCTCACAGCCTGGAGGCCGTGCGGGTCTGGATGGAAAGAAATAGGCTGGGACTCAACCCTTCCAAGACCGAGTGGCTGTGGCTTCCGGCGTCCCAATATAGTCAGCTGGTGCCATCGCTGACTATTGGGGGTGAATCTCTGCCCCCCACAGAGAGGGCTCGCAATCTGGGTGTACTCCTGGACGCATTGCTGTCTTTAGAAGAGCATATGACGGCCGTGGCCAGGGAGGCTTTTTATCAGATTTGCCTGATTCGCCAGTTGCAGCCCTTTCTGGACTGGGACGCCTTGCGCACGGTCACTCATGCCCATGTCACCTCCTGGCTGGACTACTGTAATGCTCTCTACATGGGGCTCCCCATGAAGAGTACTTGGAGGCTCCAACTGGTTCAGGATGCGGCCGCGCGGGTGGTTATGGGCGCAACTCATTGTGCCCACATGACTGGCTCCCAGTGGTCTTCCAGGTGCGATTCAAGGTGTTGGTTATCACCTTTAAAGCGGTCCATGGCATAGGGCCCCACTACTTTCGAGACCGACTTCTGCCAATAGCCTCCCACCGGCCAGTCCACTCCCACCGAGAGGGTCTCCTCAGGGTGCCATCGGCCAAGTTATGTCGGCTGGCGACACCCAGGGGGAGGGCCTTCTCTGTGGGAGCCCCTGCCCTGTGGAATGAATTGCCCCTGGGAATGCATAAGATCTCCGACCTACGTATATTTCGCTGTGCCCTCAAGACCCTGTTGTTCCGCCAGGCTATCAATGTAATAGCCGGGCTATCAATGTAATGATTTTAAATTGGGTGTTTTAAATTTTGGGGGTTTTAAATCTCAGCCAAAATTATTTAATAATTTTAATTATTTTTAATTTATGTTTGTCTTTGTGCTTTTAATAGGCTGTACACTGCCCTGAGTCCTTTGGGAGAAGGACGGTATAGAAATAAAATTATTATTATTATTATTATTATTATTATTATTATTATTTATTATTATTATTATTATTAAAAATTGAGGGCAAAAGAAGAAGGGGACGACAGAGAATGAGGTGGTTGGATGGAGTCACTGAAGCAGTAGGTGTAAGCTTAAATGGACTCCAGAGGATGGTATATGACAGGAAGGCCTGGAGGAACATTATCCATGGGGTCGCGATGGTTCGGACATGACTTCGCAACTAACAACAAAAAGCTATAGAAAGTACAAAGAAGATATGAACTATTACTGAAACGGATTATATAAATTCTTACCAAGTGAAAACAGAGTGAGTTCAAGATACTAAGCCCAGCCAATCTTCAGACAATTTATGAAATGAAATGTAAGAATGTTATTTGGACTACAATCAGGTAAAAATATATTCGTATTGATTAAAAAAATCAAAGTGTTCTCTATTTATTTAGCGTATGATGAGAACATGACAGAAGAGAAGTAAACATATACACACAATCCATGTAATTATAGACAAAATTTCTACGGGGGGATGGCAATGGCCTCATAATTGGATGTCCAATTCAGCTATCTTGCCAATCGCCTCTGGCGTTGGTTCATGCAGGAAACCAGAGAATGCTTATTGTGGGCAATCTTGCACAATATGTTTAATAGTTTACATATCAGCACCACAATCGCAACAAGAGGAATCTTTCTATAGTGCTGCCTAGTCTCTTGGAGACAAAATTAATTATAATTATTATGCTATTGACAGTTTGTTGACTTTTAACTGTAAACTATAATTCACCAAGTAATATGAGTTTTAATGTTAGGATCAATGCTTGCAGTAGATCTCATAATATTACAAAGATCATCCCCTATCTTGGAGGAAAACTGCATTTTTAAAAGAAATTGTATATTCATTCATTGATTAGTTCATTCATTCACCACCTGATAAAGCTAAATTTGTAATAATAAATCAAATATTTATAATGCTTTATGAAGACCTGGCCTACAGGCAAGTAGATGGTAAACATTTCTACAGGAAGCCTGAAGAAAAGAGGAAACGTTCAGCTGTAATAGATGCCAGACATAGCTGCTTTCTGCTTCTGAGTTTGATGATTATCCTGAATGTCTTTGTGTGGGTGTATTTCTGTTTGTAGCAGATATGTTGTCCTGGAAAAGTTGATATGATTATCCATTATATTTCAGAAATGCTAAAGACATTATTTCTTCATCTCAAAGCTACAGTATAATTTACAAGACCTAAGTATTTTTTGTCTACAATTAGAATACTAGAATCTTCTATATATATAAAAGCGAAAACAACTCATGCCGCAATCACGAAATCTCCAGAACCGTAAAGCCTACAAACTTGAAATTTGGCACGTATGTTCCTCTTGGCTTCTAGGTGCTCGCTAAGAAAGGATTTTTCAAAATGACATCAGATCATTATTATTTCTTATATTATTATTAACACGCTCTGATACTAATTAGTTAGACGTTCTACTCCCCCTCCCAACCTGAAAATAACTCTGGAGAGAACGGGATAGGAGAGGAGAGGCTTCTATGGGCAAGCCTGAGGGAGACAAGGGGATAGGCTAGGGGAGGCTTCTGTGGGGCAAGCCTGAGGGAAAGAAGGGGATAGGATAGGGGAGCCTTCTGTGGGGCAAACCTGAGGGAGAGAAGGGGATAGGTTAGGTGACATTTCTGCAGGGCAAACCTGAGGGAGAGAAGGGGATAGGTTAGGTGACATTTCTGCGGGGCAAGCCTGAGGGAGAGAAGGGGAGAAGAGAGGCCGATCATAACTACTCATTAATTTTCAAGCTGTAAGTGTTGATTTATCAAGCCCAATCACATAGTTTCATAGTGGAGCATGGGTATTCAGCTAGCACAAAATAAAGCTAGGACTTTGGAAGTCTTCTGTTCTAACCCCCTGCTCAAGCAGGAGACCCTATACCATTTCAGACAAGTGGTTGTCCAATCTATTCTTAAAAGCCTCCAGTGATGAAGCACCCACAACTTCTGAAAGCAAGATGTTTCACTGTTAATCGTTCTCATTGACAGGAAATTTCTCATTTCTAGGTTGCTTTTCTCCTTGATTACTTTCCATTCATGGTTTCCTGTCTTGCCTTCTGGGGCTTTGGAAAATAAGTTGATCTCTTGGTGACAGCTCCTCAAATATTGGAACACTGATATCCTGTCACCCCTAGTCCTTCTTTTCTCTAGACTAGTCATACCCATATCTTGCATATATGGTCATAACCATAAGAATTCATATGTTTCAGTTTCCAGGCCTTTAATCATCTTAGTTGCTCTTTTCTGCACTTTTTTTCCAAAGTCTCAAGATCTTTTTGATAGTATGATGACCAACATTGGATGTAGTATTCTAGGTGTGGTCTTACTAAGATAAAGCAATATCTGTTTTGTCATTGAAGTTTCCTTATCATGATATTGACTTATAGGGGACATGGGTGGCATAAAATTTAATAAATAACATAATAAATGAACGAATAAATAAATAAATGAAAATATAATCAACCATAAGAAACAAGATCAAATTGCAGGGTGATTTAAACAAAGCATTTTCACCCTACCTTTCTTGTATTTATACCTATTATTTAGTCTGGCTTTTTTCAACCTGGTGGTGCTTTTTGACTAAATGCTGGCACGGAATTATGGGAATTGCAGCACAAGCACACCTATAGGATACCCAGTTAATAAAGTTAATAAAGACTGATTTTGCTAAATAATAACATCCTACAATGTAATAATGTGCATTAGAAAAAGAAGCAACTGCTTCTACAAAAAGCCAAAAACTACTTCTGAACTTTAGAAACTTTTAAACTGCTAATGAATGCATTGTGAAAATAATCTACAGATAAGCAACACAAAGAGCAGGCGAAAATTTTGATTGCGAGAGGTGAGAAGACGGTTTTCTTTCTATAAAACATCTGTGAAATTAGTTGAGCATCTGTTAATCATCTGGTATTTTAAAGATAAAAGAATTGGAGAATATCAACTAAGAGTGTATCCTACCAAAGCCTAATTAATCCACACATTATTATAACACTATTTATGTGATGAAGGGATTTATTAAAAAAAGAAAAGAAAACTGCAATGTTCATTTTGTTAAGTTTACAAGTATTCTATCTTCTTACTTTTTGTAAAGGTTTGTATTTTACCCAAGGCATACAAAATCATAACATAGAATCAATACATGAGAAAGTACTGAGACCACATTTCAAAAAAATAATAATTTTGCCATTAAAAAAAGAATGTGAGAAGCATTTAGAGTAAAAACATTGGAGGCTTCTAGAAAATGCTTTTAGCATATATTCATCATAATCCACAGTAAGCTTCTCTTGACTTTTTAAAATGTTTTTTTATATCATAGGAAATGTCTTAAGAATGGAAAGGTACAATAGTTATACATCTTTTTGAGCCATGTATCTTAATTCTGTTAGGTTCAATATACTACATTAAATTCAGCTTTAATACTGTTTAGAGCCATTGTAATTTATGGAAATTAATTAGCTCATGAGTGACCTAACTTTGGTTGATTTTAGTGGATTGTTCTAAAAACATAATTAATCTCAGTCCAACTCACCAAAAAAAGAAAAAGAAACCCATAAGGACACTTTTGCAAAGAGTTTTCTTCAAAGATCAGGTGTTCTTGTATTTAAGTTCAGTCTATCTAACTTCTACAATAAATATGCATTCACAATTGAAAACCTTCCACCAGATTGCTTTTGAATGTATGCACCTGTTTTTCCTTACATTATTATTTTTACATTACAAAAACAAATGTGTTAAAGCAAAGAATGGGGAACATGGGATCGGAAGTATCTCATCAGTGCTATTAATTCTTCTGTTTATTGGATTTAAACTTCCTTTTATGATTTCTTTTCTTCCTAAGAAAGGAATATTTTATTCATAGACAGTAATTAGTTTTTCCTGCTATCTCTAAAAATAGGTATTGTTGTACTGTTATATCTGATGATAGTAATGTTACTTTTAAAAGTAGTAGAAAAAAAAGTTTGCACATGGATCTTTATATTTCCTCATGGTAGATTGACTCTGCTTTCATAATAAATAGGATGCTATCAAATGTCACTTATTAGACTCCTTCAAATTCACTCAAATGTCTACTCATACTCTACTCATAACGGACACATTAGGGATCAATGGCTCTTCTTCAGGAATGTACATTTTAAACTTTCTTCATTTCCAAATTCTTCACTCCGTGAACATTTACACTGTTATTTAAAAAGATCTATTTACAAATCTGGCATGCTCTGAAGTTACTTCTCCATCTCTGCAGCTAGTTTTCACTGAATTTCCAACTTAGCCAGCCTCACATACTCTGAATGAAACCCAGAAATAAACGACACTCAAATTAGTTTCACTGGAAAAATTCTGTATGATATTTTGCTTTAGGTTTGCATTCATTTCTTTAGTTAACGGATATGGTAGAGTTTGTTTTCTTTGATCAGACAGACTTGTCTTCCTAAATTTACCCAGCTACATAAGCCTATCTGAGATAGGCGAAATTGGTTTTCCGGCTGTCTGGATTTGGCGTAATATAATTTGATGTAATTACACATTGTAACCCTTTATTATACATACAAATATTTTATATAGGCAATGCAAATGTTAGCAGTAAAAAATGATCCAAGGCTGCATTCTTCATTAGGCAAGATTGCAATAAATATTTTTAATTGAGCAAAACAGATCCCTAAGGGAAATGAAATATGTTCTAGTAGGCTAATCTAATAATATATATTTCTTACTTTGTCATACCTGCTGATATCTTTACAGAAAGGAAAAATAAGAGATGGAATACTACTTTAATAGCCAGTTCAGCTAAAGACAGTTTAAGCTTTATCTTATACATCGGCTGAACTTGAGATGAAGACAAGATAGTGGGATAAAGCAGAAAGTTGATACTACCATTGCATATTTGTGCCAGATTCAAGATTCAGAATGATCTTGACAGGCTTGAACCTTGGGCTCGATCCAACAAGATGCAGTTTAGTGGTAAGAAAAATAAGACCCTGCACTTAAGCAGGAAAAATCAAATCACAGGTACAAAATAGGTGGTATCTGGTAGTGCTTGTGAAAAGGATCTAGGTATCTTAGTGAAATCACCACTTAAGTATAAACCAGAAGTATGCTACAGCTGCCAAAAAAGCCACAGCAGTTCTAGGCTGTATCAACAGAGGGACAACATCTAGAACCCAAGAAGTAATTGTACCACTTTATACCACACCAGTGAGGCCACACTTGGAATTCTGGTCAACACAATACAAAAAATGATGTTGAATATACAAAGGTGTAACAAAGATAGTAAGAACTCTGGATGTTAAACTAGACGATGAACAATTAAGAGAACTAGGTATGCTTTGTCTAACAAAGTTGAACAAAGGGGAGGATTCGAGATGACATGATAGTTGTTTTCCAGTACTTGAGGAGCTGTCACAGAAAAGAGGTCAACTTATTGGGTGCTCCATTGCAGGAGGTCTTCAAGAAAAGATTGGAAAGCAATTTGTCCAGAGTGCAGTAAGTAAGGTCTCCTGCCTTGGACCAGGGGTTGAATTAGAAGACCACCAAGTTCCCCTCTAGTCCTATAATTCTAAATAAATGTATGTGGGGACACATGGAATATTTCTATTTTTTTCAATGATTGCTACCTAGTCAGATAATTTGAACAACTCTAGGATCTGCCAGGAAAACTCCAGAGTGTTGACTTATATTGCAGTCATTGCCCTTACTTAAAAGTGATTTATTAAAACAATAATTTTGGCATTTTAGCAATGTAGTAAGGAAAGCACTGAAAATAAGGGCAGGGTCCCTCTGTGAGGGAAATCGGCAGTTTCCAAATAAGATGAAATAAATGAATAAAATAAAATATGTGATGGCCTATCCTTGTCATATTCTTTCCCATGATATGCTTCTGCTCAGTTTGCTGAACAACCTGAGAAGCTGAGATTTCTCCTTAGTAAGAAATTTTAAAATATATTCTATTTTTTTTATATTTGAGAACAAAGTGATTTTCTTATTAATATATTGTGTTTCCCAAACCTCCTAAGTATGTTTTTTTTAAAAAATTGCTTTTCAAAATTATGGAGCAACTATTTGAAACATTCTCAATTGACTATAAAGGAAATTTCACACCATATGATCTTTCTTATTTACTTGACGAAAATGCAACACATTGGACATTTAAAAAAAAATTCTTTGTATAAACAGCAGCTACACAATACCACTAAAACTTCTATGCTGCAAGCTGTTGAGATGTGATCTGCTTTTGGAGAAAGCAGCTATTAGTCCATTGCAATGAATGGATAACCGTGTGGTGCTTTTTGGTTCACTGGGGCCTTTTAGATTGGTCTGTCCTAGACAACTGATAGACACATTCGGGTTTCAGAGGAAGCCTAGCTTTTCCTGTGGGTGTGCTGGGCAGGATACAGAATAAGAGAACTGGAAGGAACTTTAGATGTCTTCTAGTTCAACCCTTTGCTCAGGCAGGAGACCCTATATCATTCCAGACAAATGACTGTCCAATCTCTTCTTTAAACACTCCAGTGATAGAATACCCACAACCTTTGGAGGCAAGACATTGTCCTCATTATCTGGAAGTTTCTTCTTAGTTCTAGGGTTGTATCTGTCCTTGATAAGTTTCCATCTGTTATTTCTTGACTTGCTTTCAGGTGTTTTGGAGACTAGGTTGACCCCCTCTTCGCTGACAGCCCCTCAAATATTGAAAGACTGCTATCATGTCATCCCAAGTCCTTCTCTTTGTTAGACTAGGCATACCTATTTCCTTCAACTGTTCATAATATGTTTAGCCTCCATCCCCCTAGTCATATTTGTTGCTATTCTCTGCACTCATTTTAGAGTCTCAACATCTTTTCTGTATCGTAGTGACCAAAACAGGATGTTTTATTGCAAATGTATAAAACGGTACTAAACTTCATGTAACCTTGATATTATCCTCCTGTTGATATAACCTAAGACCATACTGACTTTTTGGCAGCTGCAGCACACTTGCTGGTTCATACTTAAGTACTTGTGCCCTAAGACTTGAAAATCCCTCTCAGTTACTGCTGTTGTGCAATTTGGTTGTGAATCTGGTCATGGTTTGGACTGGGTATGAGTCTTAGACTAAATTGTCTCTATGCAGATCCTAGGGCAAACCTTCGTTTTTAGGAGATTTAGGAAACCAAGCATAGGAAGGGACACCTGGAGCACCATTGGAAGAAGCTGAAGAGTAAATTTGGTTAAACACAACAAAGACCCCATATTAGGGATTACATTGTGGTAATACTGTAAGGGCAAAACTTCCACCCTTTATTCTGTCTGCCAGTAAGTGTCCAATAGATCTGTCACTAGTCCCTGCTGAGGAATTTACAGGACCATTTGTGTGAACTGAATATTCTTTCTGTTTGGCAAATAAACAATCTGAAAATAAGTTTGGAAAAAGTTAAAGAGTTAAATGAAATTGTTGAATTGACAATCACAGAGATTGAGAAGTGATGAAATTTGTTACAAGCATAGATGGTCTAATCTCTATTGATTAAATAAAAACATCTTCCAGACTCACGTCAAAATGAATTCAAAATTTGAGAAAGAGATCCTATAGCTAAATCAATATGTTTATCAGTATCTAAATCTCAGATTTACTGCAACCTTATCTAGGGCATCAGAACAAATAAATCTCTTTGGCCTACTTAATCCAGAAGCCATCTGTTGTGACAGCTGGCAGTGCTAGAGAAAAGTCTTTTATATTCTTCTAAAATAGTAGCTAAAAAGGCAAAGCAATAATTTCCTGTTTGCCATATTCTACCTAAAATATGTGGGATCATTTAACAGTAATGCCTATAATTCATCTAAATTCCTAATTTTGGAAATTCTTTCAAACAAATCAATTAGTCTAAGAAATTGTTCATATTGAAATCAGATCTACTATTGTGTCTAACTTAAGTCTGGATGTGGACAAACATATCTGACCTGGTCTGGTCTGGATTCTGAACTTTCTCCATTAAACAATTGCCTCTTCTCCTATGGACTGTAGTAATGTGATGCTTCGGTGATGCCCTCCCCCCAATAATTGCTGTAACTTATTGCTGTAACATTTTTTCTGTGCGTGGTAATGTAAGATATTAATTCGATAAGATTATAAACGTCTGGCTGCAGGAATAATGTTGAGGGACAACAGCTGTTTAGCTTCTCTCCTGAATTATCATAATTTTCAGGTCTCATTTCTGCTTCTTTGCCAAACTATGTAGCTCTGATTTAACAACACTCAAACGATGGGCAGATTTTTAAGCTCCCTCTTCTGGTTTTCTCAATGCGCCCAATCTTTAGAAACCTTAGATCAGCAATTTGGACCCTCTGAAGAAACTCCTCCCCATAGGATCCAGATTTTTTTCCCCTTTAAAAACAGACCAACAAAGCAAATTAAGTAGGGAAAGGCAAACACCAGCTTTGGATTGCTCAGGTGATCAAGTAAAACAATACATTTCATAAGCATACATGTTTGATATTCAAAAATAAGTATGCTTTCTAGATCTGTGGAAAACCGTTCATTATTCAATACCGACATACATTGTCTCAATAGAAATAAAAATATCTTTAGCAAAATTACTGAATTTTTGCCATACGCTAAATAAATAAATAATGAAATATATCTAGAATAATCATCCAACATGTATTTAGTATTTGAAATGATAAAATAATTTGCACTCATTATATAGATACTGATGCAACAGCTGGCACTAATCCATACAGGTGAACAAATAGAGTTGTAATCTAGGCAAACACCTAAAACATTTCGAAAAAAACTGCATTCTACCTTTGGTTGCCTTGATTTGATCATTGTTTGTATTTTACTGATTTAGCTATTTATTTCTATTTCTAAGCTACTTCCCACTTAAATACAACTATTAAAGTAATTCAGATTCTGAGACATATATCTGATTAATATCTAGAGAAATTAAGATTTCTTATTCTCGATATAAATATTAAAATAATGAAACTTTAAATATGTATTTCCTTGCCTTCTAATCTAGGTAAATACCCATGCAGAAGGAGCTCAGAACATCAGAACTGCTGAAAAATTTTAATTTATGTACATATAGTTCTCGAATTGGGACCAGAACAACAAACTTTTCCTAACAGAACACACAATGAAGATGCAATCTCATAAAAACCAAGTATTCAAGGCATAAAAAACTTTATAGGTAATAACCTGGACTTTGAACTGGATTGAAACCTATTGGCAGCCAGTACAGATCCTGGAAAATGAGTGTAATTTGTTTCAACTAGAGCTGGTCTATCAGCAGATACGCAACAGTAGATCAGCTGCACTGAGTAATCTTGAAAGACCATCCCAAATACAGTATAGTAAATTGATCATGACATGTCACCAGAATATTCTGTTTCTAAAAAAAGGCTGCCTTTGACAAGCCAAACTCATTTGGACAAAGATTGACCTAGACAAAGATCTCCAGATTCTCAATCATCTCATTTTGAGGCAGTATAACTGCATCAAATCCAAAGATGTAACAATATTGGACTTGCAATGAGTCTGGATGTCTAATATGATAAAAAAAAAACCCAAAAAATTACAATGAAACCAATAAAAGGAAATAAAGATAAAGAAGAGATGAAGAATATATTGGATGGAATGAAGGAAGAAATCTCACTTTTTCTTGCCAAAGATGTCGGTGAAGATCCAAGTCTTCACTGCTCTTTTTAACAACAACAGAGTAGGAGCCAACCAGATCTCAAAGGAACCTCATTCCAGAGGTACATGCTGCTACATAGTCTTCCAATTCCATTGAGCCACTCTATGTAGCTTAAGAAATGGGCTGGAGCCCATGAAAATGTATGCGGCTTTTAATAAAGTTCGTTTGTCAGAAAAGGTGGTACTGATTTTTGCTACCTCAGGCAAATACAGTTCTCTTACCTACACTATCTTCTAATTCAATAAGGCTGATGGAACTAGATCGTCCTAGGCATTCAAGACTCATTAATCTCAAACTAGTTTATCATCTGCTCTTGCTTTAACAGGTTCTGTTCTTCTCTTCATTATCTTCCATTTATTCCCATCTTCCCTCATGACTGATTGATTGATTGATTGCTTATATGGCATCAAGTCAATTTTTACTCCTAACCATCACGCACACACAACATTTTCTCCAGGACAACCTGCTCTTTCAGGCCTTCCCATATTGCACTCGTATATAAACCTTCACCCTCACCCTCCACCCCCAACTTGCATTTTCCCTGAGATATCTTTTCTTTCCTTGAAGCTTGGCTTTTCCATCATTGCATTCGCTGAAGTCAGAAATGCTGCTTTCATTTATTTGCTTGATAAGAAAACGGCCGGAGCGTTCTGTTTTTAAATCTTTTATGCAGCCTCAGGGGAGAGTCGGTAATGGAAGGTCTGGCAGGAGGCGGGCATGTGCGCTAATCAGCCCGGGGATCCCGCGCGCTGCCTCTTTGGAGAGAGACTTTTCTGACAGGAGACGCAGGCCTTTGAGCGGCCTTCCAAACGCAGGACCTTCAAGTTAAATAAAGCCCCGAGAAGACATGCATATAACAGGGACTGGCAAACATTCGGCTCGGCTGGGCTCGCCTTAGTTTCCCTGGGTGTGCTGCGATTTAGGAGCGCGCGCGCACAGGCGCACATCTTCCCCTGAACCGCTCTCCTCTCCCAGCAATTACCGTTCAGCATCTAGTGGTGCCCGCTTCTAAAGCTAAATCCACCCTCTGGGGAAGCTTTTCTCATTTGATGATCGAAAGTCTTATTATTTCCAGACTTCCCGCGGGAGCTGCACTGTACCAGGCGCGCAGCATCTTTGCCCAAACTTCTCTGGATCGGAGCGGGCCTTGATCAAGGGCTCGCGCTCCAGCGAAGCTGCCTTCTTGCTTTATTTGCCGAGCGGCCCCGTTCCCAAGACCCATGCTTATTCCCACAGGTCAGACCGCAGCAGCTTGTTTTACTTGGATAGAGCATACCGCAACCTTTTAACTTGGATCAAAGCCGCAGGCCAAGTCTCAAGAAAAATAGGATTCTTGGAGTCAACGGTTTTCATGTTCCTTTTCTGGGCAAGCCTGGGCTGAAGGGTAGATTAAAAAAAAATAGAATGAAAAATAAAATAATAACAGTAGTAGAAAGTAATTACTTATTACATTTTAGTAATAAAAAAGCCAGAAGATTCACCTATCAGGCTACTTCCACAAAATATAATTGTAACTAAAAAATGACTGTCCATTTTACTAACCTACAGCATGCAGGCATGTGTGTGTGTGTGTGTGTGTGTGTGTGTGTAGACACACACACTATCCCCCCCCCATCTCCAATATTAATTCTGAACAATATATTTGTAGAAAGGGACTGAGAAGATGTTCAACTTTTGTAACAAGAATACAAGGCATATGCTGTAATTCTCTGCCTGTCCTCTCATAATGTTGTATTTATTATTAGTGTTATGGAAAATCAATCTGATGTGATGAATTAGGTTTAGATATTAGAATATTTAGATATTTGGGGTGTTATTGAGCAAATGGAAATTCATCTTGCTGACTAAAATAAATTTTAATTCTATAGCAAAACAAAGTTCTATGATGAGGATGACCAGAGATAAGTATCCTAATTCTTCCTGCATAAATTTAAAGACCTGTTTTACTTTGAGCATCAAGACTGCTGGAAAATTGGATTTTTTTTGTTTACACACAGAGTCTTTAACTGCTTATTATGTATTTTATAATCACAGGAAATCTTTTATTGGGTCTGGAGCCTTCTTAAGTCCAGACTTCTGTATATCCTGGTTGACCTGTGCAGAACAATTTCCTCACATTTCCATCTCCAGGCCTACTAGACTTAGAGCAGTGATGGCTAACCTTTTTGCTGTCGCATGCCAAAAGCGGGGGGAGCGTGGGAGCTCGTGGCTGCATGTGCCCACATCCATAATTCAATGTGCCCCACCCTCCCGCGCATGCGCACGTGACCCCCCCACACACTTCCCCCTGCTTTTGGCACGCGATGGCACGGTGGGCTCGTTAGGTCCGTTTTCCCCCCTCCCCAGGCTCCAGAGGCTTTCTAGGAGCCTGGGGAGGGCAAAAACAGCCTTCCCCATTCCACCTGGATGCCTTCCGGAGGCCGGAAACAGCCAGTTTCCCGACTTCTGGTGGGACCGGAAGGCTTGAAAATCGGTTGGTGCGCACATGCACACTGGAGCTGAGCTAGGGCAACACTCGTGTGCCCACCAATATGGCTCCGCGTGCCACCTGTGACACCCGTGCCATAGGTTCGCCATGACGGACTTAGAGTAAGCTAAATATCTTCTCCAAACAAGAAATAGAAAGTTAAAATCTGGCAAAATGTGTTACAGTAAATAAGAATTCTGAGGGAAGGTCTTAACTAGGGAACAGACGGCATTTAAGATAATGTAAAGCAGCTAATTCAGAAAAGCTTATTTCAGAGAGAAAAGAATGGAAAACTTTCTTATCTCCTTATTCCATCACTGTATTTTTAATAAAACAAATGTGCTCTCCTCTAAAGTTGAGCTGATGGCTTCAGGTGTAGAAAGGCTGGGAGGGAAGCAAGTTTTCTTTGTTCACTCATGTGATGGCTACCATTCTGAAATGCAACTCAATGTCACAATAGCACTATTGTGAAACTACCACCAGGGGGAACCCTGACCCCTCTCCCTTTTTTCAAGGTCCCATTTCCTTTTCTGGTAGAAGAATACTGTTCCCAGAAGAATTCCAGTTAACATCGCCACATCCTGCTTGCCGATTTCTCATCCAACGTTCATGAAGAAGGAAAGCTCTGCATGCATGGAATACTGTTCTGTGCCTTCTTTTATAAGGAGAAAAAATAACCTATTTTGCAAACAAACTTCTTTTGCTAGAGGCCACACACATTCTCAGTGGGTGTCTGTTTGCTGTATTCCGATCAGTTTGGAGAATAGCCTGCAACCTCTGAGACTGCCTGTCTGCTTATGCATTCCAGTCTGTTCCTCTAAGCTGAATATAGAGAGCAGCTGGCCGAAGCTAAATGAATAACACTGTCTCACAAAACAATGGGGCCAGGCCCAACATGTTGCAGAGGCATCTCTTTCAACTTCAGATATTTAAAGACCAAGGCAGCGTGACAGTCACGTTTACTGGGCAAAAGAGTTTACAGCAGAACCCAGACAGAGTTTCAGACACAAGCACATTGAACCTTCAGCCTTATAATAACAGTTTGCATGCCTTTCCATAAGTTTTGGAGGGTCCCCCCTGCCCCACCTGAATGTTACAGAAAGATCCTTCCTTCCTTCCTTCCTTCCTTCCTTCCTTCCTTCCTTCCTTCCTTCCTTCCTTCCTTCCTTCCTTCCTTCCTTCCA
>WNWU01013631.1:326625-349041 GCA_012654045.1 Ptyas mucosa | reverse complement strand
TCCTTCCTTCCTTCCTTCCTTCCTTCCTTCCTTCCTTCCTTGACAAGCACTCTTAGCCTCATTCCTATTCAGTGCTTTAATATCCTTTAGGTCCTTAGGTCACTCCATGAATATAGCTGCTGGTGGGATTATGCACTCAACTGTCCTTGCTTTTCTGTCAACATTTTCAGTCACTAGGTGGAATCTCAGAAATCAAATGCAAATAAATATTATATTCACAGAGAATGGATTCAAGCAAATCTCTCAAGAAAATGGCAGTTTTTGAAAATGGCATAGTTATGTTAAGATTGGCAAATTGCATAAATCTAGCAAAGTCATCTTCCAACTTTTCCTTCAGAGGTAGGTCAAGTTAACCATCTTTTTTCAGATTCATTTTCTTTTTTACTTCTTTTCTTGCCACCTTTCCTGGGAACACAGTTATTAGAGTCAAAACAAAGATACTCCTAGAGAACAAATTTGAGTAGTGATAATTTTTCCCCATATACTAGAAATTCACAGATTTAGAGCTGGTTTAAGTAGTAACTTAAGAAAGTGATCCTTTCTTGCCACTGTTTCTCTGTCAGAGCTTCATAACATTATTTGAACCAAAGTCAAAACTTGGCATACTGCTGGATATTCTCCCCAAAATAGGCAGGACTGAGACAAAATGTGGACTAAGCCATAATTTAAACTGCAATTAAGTTAAATCACTACATTTGACATTAGTATTTGAAATGTATGCAATAAGTTTTAAAATATTCAAAATTTAAAACTGCTGTATAAGCTACATCTAATGCATTAGGACCAGTGGTGGGTTGTCCCCGGTTTGCACTGGTTCTATAGAACCGGTAGTAAAACCGGCGGGAGGCTCCACCCACCGACCCCGATGTCATCAGAACGCGCATGCGCAGAAGCACGGCCCTGTTGCGAACCAGTAGTAAAGGTAAGTAGAACCCACCCCTGATTAGGATGCTACATGCAGTCCTGGGATTCTCTTTGTGCTTCCTTGTTCTATATGGGTTGATTGTATGTTATGTTATTCATGTATAGGATATACCATATGAACTCAAGATTCTTTTGCAGCCATGTTGAAAAGCAAGCTGGAAATTGTATATTGCTAGTTAGGGCACAATGAATATTTATATTTCTTGCCACCATAATAACTAGATTTTAACATTCCATTTTATGCTAGAGGAGTCAAACTTTTTATTTTATTATGTCCCTCATAGGGGGAAGGGGAATATAGACAAATACTTAATAGAAACCTAAGAATCTCCTGCATTTTGATCTTGTGTATATGCTGTTATAATCTTTGTGGAATTCTAATATGAGTAACTTGATTCAAGGCTGCAGAGGCGGTCTATAAATTTAATATAAATAAATAAATAAAAATAAAATAAAACAATTACAAATCACCGTATAAGAAAGACAAATTGTAAGCTGTTTTGGACTGATCCCTTCTGTACTTCACAAGTAGATTTTAATGTTACTTTTTAGAGCTGAGGCTTGCAAGAATCATTTGGTTTCTCTGAATTGACAACTCGGTCCAATACCCACAGTTGCTGTGTTCTTTCTAAACTCAAATTATTATCTTTTGTTCAGTAATACTGGTCTGTCTCCCACTGAGAAGATTTCAAAGTGCATGACTCCTTCAGTCTTCTAAACTTAACATCCTTCTGTCCCTGTTTTGTTACTTTGGCTACTCCACTGGAGCCGTGAATGACTCCACCTTGAATTAGAGCTCATAAAAGTCACAGTGTCTAGACACTACTCTGCACCGATGCCAGAACTTACAGCTCTATCTCCAAGCACGGCTCTTGTCTGTTACAGAGCACAGAATATAACTGTTCTCAAAAGTTTCTGCCTGGTCAACGAGAAACCAGTTCTTTATATCCTAGGGAGTGCATTAGAAACTATTGTCAACAAGGGTGAGATATCCAGCTGGAACATAAACCTCTTCCAGATCTTTCATCAAGTTCCAGGGAAGACAAACTATCACATGATGCAAGAAAGATGAAGAGTGATAGTCCTACAACTTGTTCTTAGGTATAGTCATTCAGCTTGACAGCCTTTGATCTCTTTGTGAGAAGTGTGCAATTGCTTTTCTCTGACCAGTGGAAGCCGACATGGGTGTCTCAGCTTTGCCTTGCAAGGCAACGAGACAAAACACTGCATTATGCACAGTGTGCATTGACTTAGAACTAAATTGGCTCCCACCTGCTACAAGCCCAGGGAAGCATTCGGTGTTGCTTTGCTTATAAATAGCACACACCTCATTCAAGTGCTAAATTAAATTAGACCTAAAATATTCACATAGCCAGCACCTGGTTAACTGCTAATGGCAACTAACGGCTGCAATATGAATAAGCGCTCTTACCTCCCCGTCTCTTTTCGGTACAGCTATTTGTTATTAAATTTGTTAAACAGCATGATTAGTATTTTTAAAACCTTTATTTTCTATTGCCATATTAGTAATTCTTCCCAGGCAAGCAAATGTCATTCTTTCAACCCCTCTTTTTCAAGAAAGAAAACTATTATAACTTAAAACATTTCCTGTAGAATTTGCCATTCGCATAATCACATGGATTTAGAATTGTATTTGGCACCTTGCTGCCTAAAACAGTTTAAAGTGTAATAGAAACAGTTACATATGAACATTTTGTCAACCTTTTGACCAAGTTCAAGTATAATCTATCAGATGTAAAACAGAATTAGACAGCAGGAAAGAACATTAGCATTGAGAACTAAAAAACAGACAACTATTTTGTTTGTCGTACTTGTGCAGATAACCCTGGAAGTGACTTCTTTCAAGATTTCTTCCATAAATCCACAGACCAATACTTTTACTACCTACTGGGAGTGTGGTTAAAATTTAAGACAGAAGACTTCTCAGCTAGGAATTAAACCTGGGACGTAAATTCTGTGCTGCTGAACTATGGTTTCCTCATCTGAAACATTTTACTGTCTGCTGTGTCCAGGTATAATATATTTACCCAGTGAAAGATTTGGAACTCAGTAAAATTTATTTTAAATATTTTAAGTATTTCCTGGAAGGCTATGTCTGTTTTGAAAATGATTTAGAAAACATGCTTTGCCCTTTTAAAGCAGTATAGCTTTTTCATGCTGGTGAGAAAGCCTGAAAAAGGATGGCTTTGATCAGTATTAATTGGTATGATTTATATATCTGATTGAAATATGCTTCTATCTACATGGATTGTGTGAGGTGGATAAATCACCTGAAATCAAAAAGACTCTGCAGTTAAACACCCAGTTATCAGAATAGCACTGCAGTTGTACATGATCCAAAGGTTTTCCAAGTAATTAAAAAAAATAGCCTTAATTCTCAGTAATTCAATTACAATAATCACTTTCCTGTTAATCTACGTTCTGTCATTCTTTTGTTAGTCTAAATGCATTCAAAGCATTTCAGAGATTATATTCTATGAAATATTAGCTTGCCTTTTTTGAAAATAGTATGTCTACAACTGCTTTTGTCATCTTTTTAGTATTTCAATATATTACATATCTTTCAGAAGCAACTTCGCTAAGTTCAAAATAGTGCAGTTCTTACTAATAGTAAGATTACTAAAAGACTGCAATTAATCCATGGAACTACAGACATTTCAGGCCTTCAACTAGCTGGTTATTAAATTTATTGATTTCTTATTTGTTGGCTAGGAAAAAGATATAAGTCCCCAATATGAGATTCCAAAATTCTTACGAGTTGAGTATTTCTCAACTCTAGCAATTTTAAGATGTGTGAATTTCAACTTTGAGAATTTCCCAGCCATAAGGTGCTGAAATGACAGACTGAGAGTACAATTTCCAGAAATTCCAGCCATTATGATCCATAGTGAGGTAATATTTAGTCTAATGGTTTCCAAAACATTTCTCAACCTTGGCAAATTTAAGATGTCTGAGCAAATTTAAGAATCTCTCAGTCAACACATGAAGTCCACAGATCTTAAAGATTTTACAGCTATCAAAATTAATGCTAAGTATCTGTCTGATTATTAATGAGTAATTTACAATGAAATCTAGACTGATTAATTTTTGAAAAATAAATATATTTCTAAAACACTTTGGAGATGTAGATGAGTTACTATTAATTCACCTAACAGATAACTAAGCAAATGTTATTATTAGACATAGAAAACAAAAGAATATTTAACTTTTTCACTAATTCTTTAACATTTTTAGACTTTCTTATTTCTTTAGTTCTATATTTCTTTGTTAACATATCATAAGTATTTTTACTTTCAGCTTCAGGGCTTTTTATGGCAGATTATACACATTGCATAGTATGTTTGATATGGCTTGGAGTAAATAATTATAATTGTACACATTCCCAACTAATTGTGGCTCATAGTAAAATCAGCATAACCTGAAAAAAAAAATTATACTTTGTTGTGGTTCCCTTTTTGCTAGATAGTGTGAGAGACTTAGAACTGAGTATGTTTCATCAACTACCTCTGTTCTCTCCTGCATTCATTTATAATTTCCTAAAGTGTAGGTTGCAGATGTTCCCATGGCAAGCATGTAAGAAGGAAAAATTTCAAAATGCATTCAAGGTGAAAGCTTACTGAGTTCCTTGCCTTCTATATAAATTCCATTGAAATACAAAAAAAGTGGAAAATAATTCTAACAAATGATCTTAATATAAACCACTATTGACCTAATTGTTATAACCTCTAATTTGGATAGATTGCATAATATTTTAGTATTGTTGCCTCCAAGAGAGAGTATTTTTAAAAAGTTTGGAATAGTTATCTTCTATTGGAGTGGAAGAAGAACCGATGATTTAATCCAGCAAATTAAATTTAATATGTCAGAGCATCATGGTGGCCTAGAGGTGAAAACACTCATCTTCCACTTGGAAGGTTGAGTGTTCAGTCCTAAAATAGATGTTTCTCTATTAGGGGTATCTGCTGTGAACTCCATGTAGGCATCAGAAAGGGCATCCAGCCAGTAAATGTTCAGCTCCATTCAGTCACCCCAAATCCACTCCGAATCAAGGGATTACAGGGTCATAAAAAGAAAAAAAATCTGCCAGATTAACCCAGCAGAGAAGGTTTACTGCACTGATCACAAGAACTGCAACTATCAAGATCCAGAAAAAGAGCTTCTCATCTATAGTGCGTGATCCTTGGAACATCTTATCTTCTAGGTTAAGATCTGCCTCCACTCTCGCATCTTTTCACAAGAACCTGAATGGCTCTGCTGGTTGGTCTGGGGACCAGATGGGAGAATTCCATGCTGGAAGTAGCTACTGGATTGATGGCAGATTTCACCTCCCCCCCCCCTCACCCTCTGCTCTCCATCTGTCCTTTTTTCATATTGATGTTTTCTCGTAGTATTCTTTTTCATTGTTTATTTTTTTGTTCTATTTGTTTACGTCTGTTTTGTTTACAGTCTTTTCAAGTATTATTTTTTATTCTTGCAAACTGCCTAGAGTTTGCACAACAAGATAGGTGATGAATACATTTAACAAGCAAACAAGCAAGCAAGCAAACAAACAAACAAGTAATCCTGCCTCTCTCATTGTAGTTTGGAAAGAATTATGATTTGTTTATTAAATTAAACAAATAATGCATGACTCTAGATATACTCGTGAGTTAACTGGATCAAGAATCTTAGTGAAAAAACTGAATCACAGGCTTAATTTTTTCTCCCCCTTTTAAGTTCATGTGGAACTGTAAAAATAGTGATTCTGTGGGTAGTGTCAAACAAACCAGTCTGAAGGTGGCAATCTATACAGGCCTGGTTTATTTTCTGAAGGCCATATCAAACCCAAAACAACTTCTCTCTGTCTCAGTATCTTTTGGTCACTTTAAAACAGATTGAGCATCTTGACTATGGTTATACACAATACACAAGATAGCATCCAGCCTACTCAGGAGACCTGTTGTCAAGGCAACTGGGATAGCTCAGTGGCTGTGTTTAACCTTTTTTGCCTGGGCCCCCTTCACAATAGGTAGTAGAAAAGGGAACAAGCTCATATAGCCTATAAAATGCTTTTGGAAGTGCAACTGCTCCCAGTTTTCCTCTTCTGGTGGTGTAGTTCTGCCCTCCTGCAGACTAAGTCTTAAAAGCCTAATCTGGCCCAATGTATAGAAGGAGGGGACCCCGCAATAGATAAATAATGAACTCAAAGCTGTGCCCCACCTTTTAAAACTGCCATTCAGTTTACTGCCAAGAGGTTCTGAAAAGACTCTTATTCAGATGCCTGCTTTTGTATAGCTGTAGACCCAGTTAAAATACCTTGCTAAATTTCTTATGTCTTAGGACAAAGATGAACTCACATGCAGAAGGACAGTGTTTTGTTACTCTTAAAAATCGAATATTAATCACAAAGATTATTGCGCTACATTTTTAAAATATAGATTTGCGCCTTGGTGTACATTTTAGGCCTCCTTGTATGTAATGCATCTCTAAGGCCTCTGCACAATTTTCACCAATCTCTGGAAACTGCGAAATTCATTACAAAATATTTTATCTTTCTTTTCTGTAAGTACTTCATAGTTGATTTGGAGGTACAGTTTGGACTGTTGTCTTATTGAAATATCCAGCCTCTTTCAGCTTCAGTTTCTTCATTGGTAATTAGATATTAGCTTCTAGGGCTCATTGCCATTTACTGAGCCCATTCTTTCTTCTACCTGCAAATATTTCCTTAGGCTTTATTTTAACAGTTGTAACTAACTTTCATTTTTAACATGTTTCTTACTGTTGAAATTGCTACCATGTTTCCCTGAAAATAAGACCCAGTCTTATATTTTTTTGAACCCTGAAATAAGCGCTTGGCCTTATTTTCAGGGAGGTCTTATTATTTTGGGGTGTGTGGAGCAAGACGGAGCTCCTCTTGCCATCTTACCTGATTTCCAGCTCTGTCTCCCTAACCCTAACCAGAGGAAATGGCAGGAACTAGCTGCGCATGCAGTTAAATATTTTTGGGGAGGGCTTATTTTTTGCGGGGGGCTTATTTTAGCTAATGCGCTCAAAAGCCCAATTGGGCTTATTATCTGGGGAGGTCTTATTTTCGGGGAAATAGGGTAGTTGGATGCATTTGCTCTTTTGCCTTTTAGGAGTGAATTATATTGAAGTTCCAAATGTTCAGACAGCTGCTTACAAGACTCTATTGAAAGTAGACAAAACAACAGTCATTGGAGTTGTGATAAAAATGTCTGAGTATTTGTTCACTTGTAGAATCATTTTTCCAGGTCAGCTATAAGCTTAAGACATCGGTTGCATATTTTAGACCTTATTAATAGATACCTTTACAGAGGAATAAGAGGAAAAAGGGGAGAAAGGAAGCAGAAATGAATCAGCTGAAAATATATGCAAACGTCTGTTCCATGCATTGTTTATTTATTTTCAATCTGTAAATAACTGCACATACTGTAAACAGTAAATATGAATTTAAATTTGTAGAAAGGTGTCATGTAGATATTGAGTCAGCTTCTGTTCATTTAGAGATTCACTGAAATGTAGAATTCGATTCTAACTGCCCAAACCTTTCTTGTAAACTACAAATTCGTTGTGAAAAAATAAAAATTAAGATTGTATTCGATATTGAGTAACATATGACTGAACTTCAGAGCACATTCCAGTTAAAGTATTATTTTACAATAGGTTACCTACGACACAAGTCAAAATGGGATCACGAGTAGCCCTGCTCCTAAGGTTAATATAGTAGTAGACAGGGCCTGCATAAAAATACAGAGGGCTGAGGGCCATTTCACCATTTGTATATTGACTTAGTCATTTTACATGTCTCTGAACTAAGCTAGGGGCTGATACTATAGTAGTTCTTCAGGGGTATCTGTGAAATGCAATGCCAAAAAAGTCAAAAAGATATATATATGTATGAGCATACTGTCAAAACCACCATCTTTATCCTATCCATGATACCTCTGAAATACTTAATTAGACAAATTCTTTTCAAGTGGAAATTGAATAAGAGATAGCTGGGTTCTAGGACACCATCAATATACTGTCCAGCAGAAATGAAAGAATCCACATTGAGTGGTGGCGGAAAATAGGATGATGGTTAATGATTCCAGCGAAGAATGTGCTCTACATATAAGCACTGATAAAAAGAGGTTAACAGGAATTCTGCAAAAGAAAGGCTTCTGAACACAAATATAACCCATTTGAAAAAGCAGCAAATGAGCTCAACCTATTTTGCAAATCGATTTTTGGAATCATATATGGTATATTACTCAATAATATTGAACTTGCATCCACTTGATAATCCTTGTTCTTCAGGGTGGTGGTGGTAGGGAAGAGTAACCCAACATAAATGTCTCAACCATGAAAGTAGCATTTGTGATCGCTACTTTAAGGACTCTTTCTTATCTTATAATTATTTCTGCATCTGTATCAGTTTTTGGTCTTGGACATAGACATAGCCTGAAGATGGGCAGATTACTTTCAGTGTTTTAATCTGGAAGAACAACATTAGTAATAATTTTTCATAAAATAAATGTAATGAAAAGATGCAGAACAGGTATCTCATGTATATGTTTTCTATCAGGGGTCCCCAACCTCTGGCCGTGACCCATTATTGGGCAGTGGCCTGTTCGGAACAGCTCAATTTGTGTGGACAGCGGACCTGCGCATGTACACGCACCTTGACTTGCATGAGCGGCAGGCTGGCACACCCACACACGTGTGTGCTAGGCCGCCACTTCCGCAGGCCGATTCCTCTTCCCCCGCAGGGCTACTAAGCCATCAAGGTTGGGGAACACTGTCTTGTACCACAGAACACCCAAATATTTGTTGGATTGGCAGCATGCTTAGCAATGGAGGGATATATCTAGATGGCTAGGAAATGTGTGGATAGGAAGAGAACACAAAATGGCTGGAGCAAAGTCAAAATCTATCTCGTATTTACATTAAATACACAAAGAAATATAAACATATTCCAAATAATTGCTATTTAATTGGCAAAAGCTGCTGTGGGAAGATTTGGTGACATAATATATTATTGTTTCTGTTGTAGTTTTAATGGCTGTTTTTAATTTTTATGAATGTAAGAGATCTAGAGTTGTTATAGATAGGTGGCATACAAATTATGTTAAACACATTTATTTAAAATCTTTATACCAGCTATTGTCCATAAAACTCCATATGAGTCCTGTTCTACCATATTAAAATTATAGTTTAGTAGCAACTTTTGGAAGAGCTCCACGGTCATGGGGAGACTTGATGGGTCCATGAAGCCCTAGCACCACAGATAATCTACCCTGGTTTGCTTGTATATCAACTTCCCATTCACTCAGGCAGAGATCACAGAAAAACGCCTGTTAAATTCATGTAAAGATCATAGAGGAAACCATGATTTCTGAGATTGTTTTGACTACAGTTTTACAAAGATCTAAAGCAGGGGTCTCTAACCTTAAACACTCAAAGAGCCATTTGGACCCATTTCCCTCAGAAAAGAAAACACCGGGAGTCACAAAACCCTTTCCATGCCTGACTATTTCTTGAGCAGCCACAAAACTAGCATATGTAGTTGAATTAAACTTTGCTTTCTTCTGAAACTTTTCTTTTCTTGGATTTATCCATGGTTTGCCTACCGGGGAGGTTGAAAAGCTCAATAAATCGCGTGCGGGGGTGTGTGTGTCACATATTGGAGGTTGTGATGCATATTTTGAGTGACAGGAAGCCACAGCGGAGGGGTGAAAGAGCCACATGCGGGTCCAGAGCCACAGGTTGCTGACCCCTGATCAAAAGAATCATAGCATCAATTCAAGAAACCATAAATGGAGATAAAGATCCCCCCCCCCCGATATTAGCAGCTGCACATTGTTCCTATCATTGGAATGATTGATCAGAGATTTTTCCCACCAAAGATGAACTTAAATGAACAGTATGTTTCCTACAGGAGCGCAAAGATGCCCAAGGCTGACTATAATTCTTCTCAAGGATTCTAAAGGATGGCATTTCATTGTCTGTAAAACATCAAGATCCGATACAGATAAAAGGTCAGGAGAAAGAAACGATGTTTGCAAAAAGTGTTCTTGGACACACAGACAAGATGTGGCAGAGAAAAAGGGACCAAAGTGGCATCTGGAGGCAATTGAGCTGCTTTTAAGCAATTTCCGTGCTATAATGCAGTTCATTCAGGTGACTAGCAAAGGTCTGGCCAGACATTCGGTCAGGTGAAGAATCTGTCTGTGAACTAAAGATCACTGCCAAGTCACTGCCTGCCTCGCCTAGACAAATAATGTCTAATAATTCAGCATCTCAGTGTTTTTTCCTAAAGATCTAAAGGTCTGCTTCTAAAAACTGTTGTAAAACAAGCTTTACATTTGAGAAATTTGCAAAAAATTAATTCTGTGAAATGGCCAAAAGAAAGCAATATTTTCTGCTAAATTATATCTGCTAAATTAAATCTGCTAGACATGGAGGAGGTGTACCAGCTCAGATTATTTCACCATCCAGACTATTGTTGCTTACTCAGATTGTCACTGCATAATCTCAGGCAAATCTCTTTCTATTAGACATGCTGTCGAGAAGAACTTGCAGTGAGAGCAAGAGACACCCTGGACCATAATCAGTTGAACCTAGAATGGCTTAAATACTGCATATTATTTTCTATACCCATTTATTTATTTTTATTTATTTTATTGCAATTTATATGCTGCCCTTCTCCCAAAGAACTCAGGGAGGCTTACAAGATAAAATTCAACAATATGAATTAAATATAAATTAAAATCCAATTAAAATTAATTAAAATGATTACAATATAAAAACCCCCTCAACGGGTCAGTCCATTTGATGAAAAAGCCACCTCTTCAGTTCGTGGCAGAAGGAGAGGAAGTCGTGGGCAAACCGTTCCAGAGGGTCGGTGCTCCCACAGAGAATGCTCTGCCCCTAGGGGCCGCCAGCCGACATTGACTGACTGACGGCACCCTGAGGAGGCCCGCTCTGTGAGAGCGCACAGGACGATGGGAGGAGGGCGGAAGATGGTCCTGCAACTACCCCGGCCTAAGCCATGTAATTAAATCTATTAAATCTATTTGCTCTCTAGATTGAGAGCAAAGTCTAAAGTCCAGCTGAAATGCTTACGGGATTTCCTTTTCGCTGATGATGCTGCCATCACTGCTCACTCTGCTGAAGACCTTCAACAATTTATGGACAGTTTTAGCAAGGCCTGCCAAGACTTTGGACTAACAATCAGCCTGAAAAAAACACAAGTCATGGGCCAGGACGTGGATTCACCTCCCTGTATTACAATCTCTGCACAAGAATTGGAGGTCATCCATGACTTTGTGTACCTCGGCTCAACTATCTCTGACACTCTCTCTTTAGATACTGAGCTGAATAAACATATTGGTAAAGCGGCTACCCCATTTTCCAGGCTTACAAAGAGAGTATGGCTTAATAAGAAGCTGACGGAACATACAAAGATCCAGTCTATAGAGCCTGTGTCCTGAGCACACTCCTGTACTGCAGTGAGTCTTGGACCCTCTACACACGGCAGGAGAGAAAGTTGAACACCTTTCATATGCGCTGCCTCCAACAAATTCTTGGCATCACCTGGCAGGACAAAGTTCCAAATAGCGCAGTCTTGGAACGTGCTGGAATTTCTAGCATGTATACACTATTGAAACAGCGATGTCTATGCTGACTGGGGCATGTCATAAGAATGGCTGATGGGTGGATTCCGAAAGATCTCCTGTATGGAGAATTAGTGCAGGGAAAGTGCCTCAGAGGGAGACCACAGCTGCGATATAAAGATACCTATAAGAGGGACCTAAAGGCCCAGAGAATGAACAACTCGGAAACCTTGACCTCCGATTGCTCAGCTTGGAGGCTAAAGACGCAGCATGGCCTTCTCCAATTCGAAGAGACACTTGTTCGGCAGGCTGAGGCAAAGAAGCAGTCCCAGAACCAGCAAAATCTGAAGGCTGGACAGGGGACAGAATGTATCTGCCCTCAGCGTGGAAGGGATTGCCACTCTCGAATTGGCCTTTTTAGTCACACTAGATGCTGTTTTAGGACCTCTTTCCAGAGCACGATACCATAGTCTCTTGCGACTGAAGGATGCCAATGATAAATCTATTAATTTTTAATTAATTACATTTCTTAGTGCTTAATACACATCGTGTTGTCTGGGTATTTAATTTGTTTAACAATACATATTATGTTCTTAATCCCCACTCTTTATTTCCAACCACTGATAAAATAGATTCCATGTTTGATATCTTCTTTCTGTTTCATTTTTAATGTCAGGCTGTCCATTTCTGCATGCTCTAGTATCTTCTTAATTATTTCTTCATCTCGTGGTGTTTCTTCATTTTTTCAGCATCGTGCAAATACAATCCTCGCTGCTGTTAAGACATGCAATATTAAATACATACTTTTCTTATCAGGTTTACCTGATATTATACCTAGTAAAAATAGTTCAGGTTTAAAATCTACATGATTTCCAATCATCTTTTCTAGCTATTTATGTATTTTTTTCCCAGAATGTTTTTGCTTTACCACAAATCCACCACATATGATAATATGTGCCCATTTTTTTATTACATTTCCAACATTTGCTAGACACATTTTTAAACATTTTAGCTAATTCCCCATTAAATCTAGGGGTGGTGGTGGTCTGTATGGATTGATTTATTGTGACCACATAGATATTTCTCCATGATAGCGTATCCCTAAACTGGTCCTTTAGGTCTTCCAACAATGTACCAATTACCACTGAAACTCAATCCATCCACCTTGTTGTGGCCATCCACTTCTTTCTTTCTTTTTTCCAGCCTTCTCCAGTGGACTAGATCTTTGCATAATAAGTCCAAAGTTTTATACTTTGAGCTGGTAATTTGTGCCTTGAGCAAGAGGGGTCCCATAGAACCATTAAATCCAGAATTTAAAATTATTATCTAACTGCATTGCTCTTTATCATTACTTCCGATTTGGTCACCAAGGACTTAATTTAGGATCTTCTTTATGCAAAAAAGGTGTTTTATTACCGGAATGTATTCCCTTTTCCCACTTTGATGGCATGCAATTTAACAGAGACCTTATAGGAAATGCCAAAGTAATACAGTATATGCTGCTCATACAGTGATGCTAGTATCAGGAAGACCTGGCTTTCCAACGGGTTAATAAAATGGGAGAGAACAATCTGGAAATAAGAATTCAAATTGTTGGTGGATTTAGAATAAGAATGACATTTTATCTTTGTGAACCTGGATTTGTTTTCCTTCTCTCAAAGCACATAATTTAGCTTCTAACTGAAGGATCTGAGGGCATTTCCCCTCCCCCCTAGTTATAAAAAATAATGTGTTGTTCGTAGTCATTGTTCTGTGAATTGATCTCTCTCACTCTTAGTTTCAAAACTGTCAATCTGTCTAGATGTGATTTATAGTATTTTGGGCATTGAGAATATAATTTAGGAAAGCCTCTAAGCTGGTAATTCATAACCTGTTTTAAGACTGCTATTTTTCCTAAGAATACATGCCGCTTTAAAATAAGAATTGTACACATGGATCAGGGGTGGGTTCTACTTACCTTTACTACCAGTTTGCAGCGGGGCCGCGCACGCGCTCGCTTCACTAGTGCACATGCGTGCTCTTCTGCGCATGCACAGAAGCGTTTTGGTGACGTCGGGTTCGGTGAGCGGGGCTCTTGCTGGTTTTACTACCAGTTTTATAGAACCAGTGCGAACTGGGGCAACCCACCACTGACATGGATGTCAAAATACATTAAAATAACAGTTTGTAAAGAAAATCAGAGTCAAAATAAGATAAAACATACTGTGTAAAATAAGTACCGCAAGAGAAAAGATAGTACAGTGGTCTAAAGCCCTGTTATTAACATCAGCTGCCTGCAATTATTGCAGGTTCGAATTTCACCAAGGCTCAAGGTGGACTCAGTCTTCCATCCTTTCTAAGGTAGGTAAATTGAGGACCCAGTTTGTGGAGGCAATAAGTTGACTTTGTATAAATATACAAAAGTATGAAGGCTATTGCTTAGCGCATTGTAAGCCGCCCTGAGTCTCCGGAGAAGGGCGCCATATAAATCAAATTTTTTAAAAAATGTTCAAAACAGTATAGACTGATATGTGTGTTCTACAATTTCTGAGTGATTGTTTGCTATCTAGTGATTGTTGCTAGATCACAAATCTAGAGGACCAAGCTTCCAGAGGATCAACAAACTTAAAATATGCCCATATGAAATTTAGTGTGACACATTTAGACATAAAGTTGAATGAAATTACATTAAATGTCAGTGAAAAAGATAATGGTAGGAAAATGGATAAATAACTCTTTCATAGCAAAATAACTATCAATGAACATTTTTATTATTATTTATTTGTTTATATCCTGCCTTTTATTATTTTTACAATGACCAACGCGGTGATCATATCCCACATACCTTTCTCCTCCTATTTTCTTCACAACAGCAATCCTGTGAGGTGATTTGGGATTAATGAGATCACCCAGCTGGCTTTCGTGGCTAAGGATTTGACTTATGGTCTCTTGCTTTCTAGCCTTGGCCTTAACCACTAGACTAGAGTAACTAATGATAAACGTATTGTAGCCAGCTGGTCTTCACGTGCACTGGAGTGCCATAAACCTGAAGACCATCTGACCGGCACCAGCTGGCCAGAAACCCGAAAACCAGGTGCGCAGCTGCTCTTTGGGTTTCCAGCACTACATGCACATGGGTGATCCGTTTTGGGCACTTGGTGCTGAAAAGGTTCGCTATCACTGCAATACAGTATTGCAGGCTAATTCTACTGACTGAAGACTGCCAGCAGTTTGGCAGTTTGAATCTCACCGACTCAAGGTTGACTCAGCCTTCCATCCTTCCGAGGTGGGTAAAATGAGGACCCAGATTGTTGGGGGCAATATTCTGACTCTATAATGCTGTAAAGCATTGTGAAGTGGCATATAAATCTAAGTGCTATTGCTATATTAAACATTCATTTGGAGAGCCAGTTTGCTGTGGGGGTTGAGTTGCTGGTCTAGAAGTCAGGAGACTGACTTCTAGTTCCAATTTAGGCATGAAAGCCAGCTGAGTAACTTTGGGCCAGCCACTTTCCCTCAACCCAAACCATTTCACAGTTGTTATTGCGGAGAAAAAGAGAGGGAACAAGTATTATGAATGTTTGCTGTCTTGAGTTACTTATAAAAGTAATAAAGGAATAAAATCAAATAAATAATGTAATGTAGTGTAATGTAATATAAATAATAAAATAAAATAAAATAAAATGTGCAGAAGCTGGAGCCGAATACTTATCTGGTAGAGTTCTTTTCTCCTAGTTCTTCTTCTTCTCATCATCCTAAGGATTCATGCCGCAACATTTCCTCCTCCCATTCTGTTAGGAAGACATTTCATCTCCAGGCAAGGTAAGGTTATAGGATCTTCCTTTTCTGTTTGAATGTCAAGAGACTCTGAGGAGCCACCATTTCTATTGGTGCTTTCTGGATGGCTGCAAACACATGCAGATATTTTAGAAGGATCGGCAAGTTATGTTATGCTGCAAGTGCAAGAGAAGATGTTTGAGGACATGGTGGTGTCTATGAATAAAGTGTGAGTGCATGAGCTACTCTATATACTAACTGTGCAGTACTGGAAATATCTCATACAATTCTATTTTCATCATTCATATCTTAGCACATCAATGTTTGGTTAAACATTTTACCTGGTAGATGTTTTAAAAGGATGACTAAGGGGGAGAAACCCTGTGATATATTGCCAGTAGATCAGGGCAAATATATCACTTTACAGTACATATTATGGAAAAAAATATTATTTTATAGAAATGAATTAAAAAGGCTACTGTGAAGAAATGCATTCAAACTCTCAAGCAATTACAGCTGCTGCCTCTACCTGAACCTCTTCATAGTAACGAAGAGATCAGTTTTGCCCTGTGAAGATGACACCATGATCCTCTTTTATTGAATACCAGTATTTTTTCTTTCCCAAATGAGGACTGGCAAAGTGGCTGTTTGCTCTCCTTTTCTAGTCCTACCATAATTGTAATAATAACCCCTGCTTGCCAGTTAACCTAACTTGTAATCCAGCATCAGCCATGGAGGAGCTCTGATGGAGCTCTACATCCTGTGGTAATGTATATCGTCTTGTCTGCGACTCTGAGGGTCTCCCAGGACATCTACTCAATAGTGATTGATGTGAAAAGAGATGGAATAGCTGTGATTCAGCATCACTTACAGTCTTCCCTTGGCTTTAAGGCTGACCCTATTAGCACAGTCTGACGTGGACCATTTGTCTCCAAAGTACCGAGGGATTTTAAAACAGCTGTGGATTCATCCATTTCAAACTAGAACATACTTCTGGTTTTTGATTAAAAAATAAACATACATTGTATGCTCTTCAGTACCAGAGGCTGTACATTCTTGACTTATTTTTGTCTTGTTTTCTCTCACATTTTCTCTTTGGTTTTTTTCCCTTGTCATTGTTTTCAACATTACACCCAACTTTGTCCTCACACATCTTTCTTTTCCTGTTTATATACTTATTTCTTTTCTGAAAGAAGCGAGCAGGTGGGTAAAATAAGTATACTTAAAGTCCAGAAATAAATATGCTGGATTTTTTTTTATTTTTGAAGTTTTCCATATCAAAGGATGTTTGCTATTTTAACATATGGTGCACATGTTTAACAATTTCTGGGCACCACTATGCATGGGGAAAAAAAGCTAATGTGCAGTACACCTAAACTTGCAATAGCTAATCCAGTTATTGTAAAAAGAAGATGCCAAGTTCTGAGAAATAGGAAAATAATGTGGCTGGATCAATTTCAGTTCCGGATGGAATGAATTTGGCTCAAAATAAAAATCAAATTGAAGTACAATTTTGGTACAAAGTTTGATACAGCAACCAAACAGGGAAAGTACAGACTCCAACAAATAGTTAAGACTGTGGAACAATTGCAACCAGCCTGCCTTCCACAGAAGACCTGCAGAAGAGGCAATATAAACCTCTTATTGGTAGTATTATGATTATGATTACTCTGTTGTTTTTCATGTACATTGAGAACTTCTGCACCAGAGACTAATTCCTTGTGTGTCCAATCACAATTGGCAGAATAAAGTTCTGTTCTGTTCTGTTGTTCTGTTCTGTTCTGTTCTGTTCTGTTCTATTCTATTCTATTCTATTCTATTCTATTCTATTCTATTCTATTCTATTCTATTCTCATTCCCATTCCCATTCCCATTCCCATTCCCATTCCCATTCCCATTCCCACTCCATTCTACAAATATCTGCAATAAGTATCACTGGTATCATAGAAGGTACTTCAAAATAATCTTGAATAGGATTGTGCTTTGAGTGTTGGTCACACTTCACAGTTTGCTTCTCTACAGAAGTGAAGATGATGGTGGGTTTAACCTCTAAATGCCTAGATAGGTTAGGACATCCAGTTATCTTAGGTACTACTTGCTCCCATAGCATTTGTGGTCTCTCTAGAAGCTCTGTTGAAAAGTCTGCAGGTTGAAATGAGAGAGAGAGAGAGATAGACTCTTTTACCAAGCCTGCCCTATCATTAGGTAGAACAAAGAGAATTCTAATGGGATTTTCTGTCTCAACTGCTTAATCAGGTGCAGAGTTATGCATATGTCACTGATTGACAGAAAATGGATTGCTTCAGGCATTAAGGGACACTTTATCGCAGTCATGTTATACAGGTAGTCCTTGATTTATGACTGGTTGCTTGACCATTCAAAGTTATGATGGACCCTGAAAAATTACTCACGAACTAGATTTGAAGTTCTGGCAGCCAGCCTCCCCTGCACTTAAATGACCATATTTTGGGCCTATGGCAATGGGCCCACATTTTTTTTTAAAAAAAATTGATTTATATGCCGCCCTTCTCTGGAGACTCAGGGCGGCTTACAATGCGTTAAGCAATAGCCTTCATACTTTTATATATTTATACAAAGTCAGCTTATTGCCCCCACAATCTGGGTCTTCATTTTACCTACCTTAGAAAGGATGGAAGGCTGAGTCAACCTTGAGTCTGGTGAGATTTGAACTTGCAGTAATTGCAGGCAGCTGAATGTTAATTACAATGCTTTAGTCTGCTGCGTCACTAAGCTCTTAAGAGCCATTTGCACCAATCCATAATCAGAAAACCACAATTTACAATATTGTTGCTGGAAACTGCCAAAGGACTTTGCTTAATGAGCATGGTGCTCATTTAACAACTGTGACCGTTGCTTTATGACCATAGCACTCACTATATGATTGCAATTGGACATTTGATGGCCCACTTAGCAACTGTCATGACTTACAACTCAATTACTGTTTTAAGTTGAAGACTATCTGTAGTTACAGAATATGTCATTTGGAAAAACCCAGCAGATGCCTTCTATTTGCCTTTACCCTCAGAAACTGATGGGACAACTGCTGGTTTTTCATGTGTACCATCTGTTAACTTCTGTTTGTTTACTTAATTAAAATCTATGTTTTAACAACCTAAATTATGGTGTTTTTATAGCTGTATTATTTTTATTGTCCATGTAATTTTATGGGTGCAATAGCAGAAACTCAGCACATAAAACTCCCCTATAAATGTTGTCTCATAGTGGGAAATTGGAATATTCGAATATGCAAAAGCCCCAGGTGAACTTCTCTTTGAGGCAAAAGGGGTAACTTCTTGAGATAGTTCATGAAAATTTACTTCACTTCGCTTTACTTATTATTTTTTTATTACTTATTACTTTTTGGCATGTTGCAGAAAAGGAGTAAGGAACTTGTGGGATTTATTTATATTTTGGCCTCATAAACACATGGATTGATTTGATACTTTCCCTCAAGAACTGTGTTTTATCCCTCCCAAATAATAAACAAATTTGAGAATAATACAAAATAGCCAAATTTCAAAATATATATTTCTGTATTCTCACTTGAGATCACATGATGTCTTGGCTATTTTAATTTCTTTTATTATTTTTTTCCAAACTTTAAAATGATAATTTTCAACTGTCTGTCTTTGCAACTTTGCATGAAATCACATGCTGGGGCCTTATATAAAGCCAGCTGACTCCAGCTCTGCTTTATCCCTGCAGCTAGTCTTGAAAATCCTGTTAATAGGTAGCCTTCTGTAACAGAATCTGTAGCTTCACTTCATCCAGAATTTATTTGCTTTTTCTTGTGTAGTTGTAAAACAGTTCAAAGATTTTTTCAAAGGGAAGTGTGTAGAAATGTACTTTTTAAAAAACCAAATAAAAGCAGACTGATTTATGTATATAAATTTGTAGTGATGGCTTGTATGTGGAAGATTTAACTGACTTCAATAGGAACAACAATTCTTAGGTACTGATTTTAAACTGGGTCTCTTCAAGCCACAATAAATACTGTTAAGTTCTTGGTGCTCTCCAAGTTAGGTTGTTTTCTTGTAGCTGTTTCATTAACCAGCTAGGTAACTTCATCAGAAAAGGCCCACCTTCTAGGATCTGCCAAACGTAAGTCCATAACAGATGAGATCATTGCTATATACTTGATCCACCATCACCCAAAAAGGTAAAGGTAAAGGTTCCCCTCGCACATATGTGCTAGTCTTTCCTGAATCTAGGGGGCAATGCTCATCTCTGTTTCAAAGCCGAAGAGCCAGCGCTGTCTGAAGACGTCTCCGTGGTCATGTGGCCGGCATGACTAAATGCCAAAGGTGCACGGAACGCTGTTATCTTCCCACCAAAGGTGGTCCCTATTTTTCTACTTGCATTTTTTACATTTTTTAGAACGGCTAGGTTGGCAGAAGCTGGGACAAGTAACGGGAGCTCACCCCGTTATACGGCACTAGGGATTCGAACCGCTGAACTGCCGACCTTTTGATTGACAAGCTCAGCATCTTAACCACTGAGCCATCGCGTCCTACTACCATCACCTACTATCTATTAAAGTGAAATGCAATGCACAAAAAAGGGAAGTTTAACTCAAGCTAAGAAGGAAACAAAAAGATCAAAACACATCCGCCAACATCTAGATAAGTATGGATTGAGACTAGATTAAAGAAATCAAATAAAAACAATATCTTAATTAAAGAACTACAAAGGACAAAATCACACCCCTGCCAAAACTGACAGGACAAGCTATTTGGGGAGCAAGTACTCACTTGTACTGATGATGTTATCTAACTGGGTAATGAAACGTCTGCAAACAACCAACCAAACTCAAATAGCTACCGATATTCTCTTGTATTAGTCTCCCTAGGTGGCTCAGTGGCTAAGACACTGAGCTTGTCAATCAGAAAGGTTGGTGGTTCGAATTCCTAGTATAGATCTCCTGCGTGAGCAGGGAGTTAGACTAGATGACCTCCAAGGTCCCTTCCAACTCTGTTACTGGTACTATTGAAGCCAGCACAAACACATCAGATTTCCACCAGTTTCTTTCACTGCTTTGATCCCAAGAGATCTGCTTTACTCAGCTAATGCTATCTGATCTCCCCTTCACTATTTCTTCATCTTCTCTCTCTCTTTATTTCCTTGCAGTTTTACTCCTAGAGATATCTGCTATGAGGTGTGACAAACTGCGAAAGAACAATTACTCTTGCTTGCCCTATCAGCGTGTATGTTTAAAAAGCTTGGCATTAAACAGTCAACATTGTAACAGGGTAAAACTAGTTCCAAATTGCATCGGCCTAAGAGGAAATGCCTCTCTGCCACATGACAGAGACTCTCTTGTCAGCCCTAAACAAAACCAATCAGCTTTAGCGGGTTTCTCCACTCAAAAGCCCATGGCCTCCCAGTGAAGTGCAAGTTTGAAAGAACTTCAAAATTAATTATGTTTTTTATGAAGCATCGTTGACCTACCTCCCCAACCCAAACCCCCCCCCCCCATTCCTCCTCTTTCTCCTGCTCCTTTATTCTCCTTTCCATTCTGACTGGGCTCCTAGGTTGTGTGGGATAATCTGGTGGCATCTGATCAAAGAAAAAAAAAAATCCCCAATGCAGCTGTGGCTTAATATCACAAAGGGGTGAAGGAGAGTTGGACCTGTTTTCACCTTCATCTGAACTCTGGGTGCTTTGAAACTGTTAGATCAGGCGCAGGAAAGAAGACAAGACCAGCGGGGTCTGTTCAACAAGTTTTATTCAGCTCTTAACTAAGTCAGAACAGACGAACGGCTGTGCTGCCGGAGCCCTTTTTATAGCGCTCCGGCAGACCAGCCGTCCAATGACAGCGGTTTAACTTTCCCGCCCGGAGGATTAACCAATCCCCGGCCGGATGTCCTTATAAGGACATAACACTCCTCCCCCCCTAGATGAAACATGGTTCAGCTCGTGTCAATCAACAGACGTAGTCACGCAGGTAGGCGGGACGTCTGGAAGCCCTGCTCGACCTGCGCAGTTCATTCTGTTCTCCGTCGTCCGTCTGGAAGGTGGCTGCTCCGGTGTCCTCCGACCCTCGCCCCTGGGATGCCTGCCGCTGGGTCGTTGAAGGTGCCGGCCCTGTCCGTGCGCCTCCGGCCTTGCTGCTGGGCTGCGAAGTGGTCGTTGCAGGTACCGGCTCCGGTGTGCCGCCTCCCGACCCGCTGTTGGAATATATCTGCTGGTCCGGTTGGTCTCTTCCCTGTCCTGGGTGCCGATCGTCGTGGACCGGTAAGTCCCTTGGGTTTTTTATATTTTTTGCAAATTGTCCGTATCTTTTAGACTTGTGTTGGTCGACCCTGTCTGGGTGGTGCAGGTCGACCTGGTCGGGTCGTTGTTGCTTGGGACGGGGGTCAGCTGGGCGGAGGATTTCAGACGGGTGGTGTAGTTCTTGCATGCAGGGGTGTCGTAGGCCTCCCTCACCGGGTTGTTGTTGGCCCCCTCGGTTGGGCATGTCCCGGTCTACTGGCGTTCCCTGGAGTTCCCTGCCGTTGGGGTGGCGTTGGGTCGCCTTGCCGGGGAGGCGTGAGTTTTCGTTGCCGTGGAGTCCCCTGTCTACTCGGCAGTTGCAGTACGGTAGCTGGTCTGCTGGCTGGCCGGTCATGTTGGGGTGGTACGGCCCTTCCTCGACTGGGTGTTGCAGAGCTACCTCACAAGGGTGGTGTTGTCCTGCCCTGTAGGGGTGTTGTTGTCCTACCTCGTCGGGGTGGTTTCGGCCTGCCTTGTAGGGGTGTTGTTGTCCTACCTCGTCGGGGTGGTTTTGGCCTGCCTTGTAGGGATGTTGTTGTCCTACCTCGTCAGGGTGGTTTTCGCCATCCCCTTCCCACCGCTTCCGGAGTTGGTCGATGTGACGTCTACAGACCACTCCATCTTGCAGTTCGACAGTGTAGGACTTCGGGCCGGTTGAGCTCTCGATTCTCCCTTTAAGCCATTTCGGCAGGCCGTGGAAATTAAGCGCGAAAACCGGATCTCCTGCGGAGAAGGCTCGGAGGGGGCGGCTCGCGGTTGCGGTGACCTCGGAGTGGTACAGGGGGTGAAGTCGGTCCAGGGGTGACCTCAGCTTCCTGCCCATCAGCATTTCGGCCGGGCTCTT
>WNWU01013631.1:238534-321625 GCA_012654045.1 Ptyas mucosa | reverse complement strand
TGGAACTTTGCGGCCGCATCGTCAATGGTGTGGATGCCGGAGGACAGCTGCTCAGTTCTGACCGCCGCGTAGCCGCCGCCTCGTTGCTGAGACCTGGTAGAGGACCGTTTGGATGGTCTCTGGTTGTCTTGCCGTTTCTCGCCCCAGCCGGGGGGAAACGGACCCGGGGTAGGTGCTTCGGCCCTGCAGGCTTCAGCGATGTGCCCCCGCTTGTTGCAGCGTCGGCAGATGGCGTCTCTCCAACGGCACTTAGCTCTGGCATGGCTTCCTTTGCAGCTGCCGCAGGGCTCGATCCGGGCGCCATCTTGTGTGCGCTTGCGACGGTTTTGGCGGGAGACCTTGTGAACGGCCATTTCGTCGTCGGAGCAGGAGCTGGCAGACGACTCCTCAGACGAGCTCTTAGGTTGGCGGTGCAATTTGTGCACCCCTTTAGCCCTACTCATGGCGGCAGCCGCCTTTTCTGAGATTTCGGCTGCGATTGCCTCCTCAACGACGTCTTTCAACGCGATCTTCTTTCGGCTGAGGAACTTACGTTGCAGTCCCATGTCCCTCATGCCGAAGACAATGCGGTCTCTGATGGCGTTCTCAACGTTGTCAAACTCGCAGTTTGACGCGAGTTGCCGCAGAGCTGCCACAAAGTCCTTGATGGGCTCCCCTTCCAACTGATTCCTTTGCTGAAAGGTGAATCTGTTGGCAATGGGAGTTCCAGTGGGAGCGTAGTGCTCCTTCAGCACGTCTTGCAGATCGGCCCAAGACATCTCCTCGATGTTCCTTGGGGACACGAGGTCGATGGCCATCTCAAGCACCTCGGAGCCGCAATGCGCTAGGAACAGGGCTCGTTTCCGTTCATCGGAGAGGTCTTGATAGTTGTTTCCCCGCAGAAACTGGCGGAAACGAACCAGATAGGAGGTCCATTTCTCCACTCTGGGGTCGAATTTAGAGATCGGAGCCATCGCGGCTTGTGACGCCTCCATCTTCAGTGACTTCAGCTCAGTGAGAAAACTCTCGATGAGTGACTTAGCTCCGCGTGGCGGTTCTTTTCAAATCCTTCGTCGCCAGTGTTAGATCAGGCGCAGGAAAGAAGACAAGACCAGCGGGGTCTGTTCAACAAGTTTTATTCAGCTCTTAACTAAGTCAGAACAGACGAACGGCTGTGCTGCCGGAGCCCTTTTTATAGCGCTCCGGCAGACCAGCCGTCCAATGACAGCGGTTTAACTTTCCCGCCCGGAGGATTAACCAATCCCCGGCCGGATGTCCTTATAAGGACATAACAGAAACAAAGCAAGAAGCTATTGGAGAGGTTAAATTTCAGGAATGCATAAGCAGACTCGCAAATACATACAAAGTGTGCAGTCTTACAGACGTTATTTTATCCTCCATCTTTCTCCTTGTGTAAAATGCAATGGTAGGCCTCTTTTCTCCTTCCCTGGATGAAAATATAGTTGGCCTATTAAAGAGCTGAAGCTTGTTTTACTTCCATCAGTTTTGGGTTGGTTTTTTTTTTTGCAAAAGAGCAGATTTTAGAAACTAACTTGGAATGAATTTGATATGAGAGCATTTGGCTCAACCTCTAAGAATTGCAATACTGTAATACAATTTATTTAAGATCTTAGCCCAATTAATCCTTAGAACCACCTCTTCCTATTGCTTGTGAGATACTAAGAGAAACTGGCTTGTTTAAACCAAATTAGGAAATTCAGAGCAGAGATAGATCTTATCTAGGGATTATACCCTTCACGATTATAAATAAGTAGATAACATTTTTGACTTCTTGTTTGGCATTACCTCTGAAGTATTAAATGCAAACAAGTCATTCTCTCTATCAATTCAGAATAGACTTGTGAAGCCTAAGGAGGGAGAGGTTTAACAATGTTCTCTATACTGTTTCCTAGAAGTGGACTTTATAGATGAGTTAATTATGGTGACTGAAAGAATGACCAGGAGGCGTATAACGGAGGAAGAAATCACTTTATCTCAAGGATTCCAAGGGACTAGGCCCGTGATGGCGAACCTATGGCACGGGTGCCACAGGTGGCACGCGGAGCCATATTGGTGGGCATGCGAATGTTGCCTTAGCTCAGCTCCAGTGCGCATGCGCGCACCAGCCAACTGATTTTCAGGCCTTCCAGTCCCACCAGAAGTCGGGAAACTGACTGTTTCGGGCCTCGGGGAAGTCCTCTGGGGAAGATGGGGAAGGCTGTTTTTGTCCTCCCCAGGCTCCTAGAAAGCCTCTAGAGCCTGGGGAGGGGAAAGAACAGGCCTACCAGGCCCATCGGGCCATCATGTGCCAAAAGCAGGGGGAAGTGTGTGTGGGGCGGTCACGTGAGCATGCATGGGAGGGCGGGGTGCATTGAATTATGGATGTGGGCACCCGCACCCGTGACCTTCCCCATTCCCCCCGCTTTTGGCACACAACGGCAAAAAGGTTAGTCATAACTAGACTAGGCTTTAAATTGGGGTGAGGTTGAAGCAGGGATCCTGTATCAATTTAGCCATTCCAAGCATCTGATGAAGTCATCTGTACTTCCCAAAAATGTATGTTTTTAATAAAATATGCTGGTTTGAAAATGTATCTTTAGAAGGCTTTTGATTTGGGCTACTATAGATTAATGTCGTTTTCCTTCTGCAAAGATTTACTTTGTGTCCTCTCTTAGACTACACACTCCTACCAGGGGTGGAATTCGACCGGATCAGACTGGATTGCAGATATTGGTAGCGGTGATTTTAAATGGTTCACTGAACCGGTAAAAACCACCCTTGGTTGGCCCCGCCCCCGCCCGCTTGCCCAGGCATTTGCCTGCCTTCGCAAGCTGACCATGGGGACCGCCAGGAAGGCTGCGTCGAAGGCAGGCAAGCAAGCATGTCAGGGCTGCCCGACCAGGGGGAAGGGAGCTAGCAGCCTACTTCCTTCTGCCCGGTCCTGCCATGCTTGCCTGCCTTCCATGCAGCTTTCCTAACGGTCCCCCATGCCCACTTGTCTTCTGAGGTCTGTTCCCACATCCAGCCTGTTACAGGAGACATGCCGCTTCTGGGCTGGCCTAGCCAGGGGTGGGCAGCCAGTCCTTGGGGGAAATGTAGGCACTGCACTGGGGCTGAGAGGGGCGGTGGCGCTTCTGGAGGGCAGGTGGATGTCCCGGGACTGCACATGCAGGGCACATGTGCAGCCCCTGGACATCCGTTCTCCCTTCCCGGAGTGCCACTGCCACCCTGGAGCTTGCCTTTGCTTATGCAGCCCGCTGGCCCCTTGGGACAGCACAAATACTGTTTTTGCTTTTCTTTTTCTGGGTGCAGCACTTCTGCTTGTTGGGCAGCTTCCCCAAAGCCGGCAGCTCCACAGCCAGCTGCTTTGCTTTTTCCCTCTTTTTGGGAGGCTTCCGGGAGGCTTGTGCAGCAGCACTGGCACCTGCATGGGGGAGGCAGACAATCCAGATGCCCCATGTTGGTGCTTGTTTGGTGCAGCTGCATGCAAGCAAAGAGACAATGGGACGAAGAGGCTGGTGCATTGGGATCGCCTCTGCCTCCCCCATGTTTCTGCCTCCATGTTCTGCTGGTGCCACCACGCAAGCCTCCCATGAGGAAAAAGAGGGAAAAAGCAAAGCGTCTAGCTGCAGAGCTGCCAGCTTTGAGAAGTGGTCCAACAGGCAGAAGTGCTGCGCCCAGAAAGAGACAGGCGAAAGTCATTCTGCGCTGAAGCAGAAGCATTCTGAGCCTTCAGTGTATCCCAGGATTGCAACGCTGAAGGCTCGGAATGGAGCTGTTTTCGTGAAAGGCAGGAAAATGGGGAAGGGGATTTTCCTGCCTGTTATCTGTTCCTGAAGCTCAGCACAGACTGAGCTGAGCTGAGAGAAGGATGGTAGGCAGGAAAATTCCCCTCCCCATTTTCCTGCCATTCATGACAAGGAATGGCTGGAAGGGGAGGGGCTGGGTGAGGTGCCCCTCGACATGAGTGATGTTGAGTTGGCCATGCCCACCCAGCCACATGACCCCTCCCACTAAGCCATGCAAACCAAGCCCCGCCCACAGAACTGGTAGGTAAAATTTTGAGTTTCACTACTGACTCTTACACATTGGCTCTCTGCTAATTTGAGAATATAAGGAGTCCTTGACTTACAACTATTTGTTAAGTGACCATTTGAAATTATAGCTGCACTATATATATGCTGCTATATGCAATAGTGGGATTCAGCCAGTTCGCACCACTTCAGGAGAACCGGTTGTTAACTTTCTGAGCAGTTTGGCAAACTGGTTGTTGGAAGAAATCATTAGGGCAGAGAACCGGTTGTTAACTTACTTGAATCTCACCACTGGCTATATGCAACTATAAAGACCGGTCCCTGCACTTATGATGATCGTCGCAGGATACTCATGGTCATGTGATTACAATTTGAGCACCTGGCAACCCACATGTATTTATGACAGTTGCATTTGTGACCTTCCCAACCAACGTCTGACAAGCAAAGTCAATGAGGAAAGCCAGATTTGCTTAGCTACCATGTGAGTCATTTAACAACTGGATTGATTTACTTAACAATTCTGGTCAAAAAAGTTATAACAATGGGCACAACTCACTTAATGACCATTTTGATGGAAATTCTGGTCCCAATTGTGGTCGTAAATCAAAGGGTACCTTTGCTTCCTTCTATTTTGCTTCCCAAATACACACACTCTTAATTCTCCTTCCTGCAGAATCTAGAAAGGCTTTGCCTGTTCCCATAATGTATTTCCTGTAAACACATTTCCCTTCAATGATAATTGTAAACCTAGTTTTAAAAATCATTGGTCTGGTTGTGTTCCAGTCTTTGGGATTACTAACCCTCATACACAGAATGCCAAAATCTCCAACATTTTTGTGCTTTTCCCATCACGACAGCTGATCCCCAAAACATTACCAAAAATGATTACTTTCATGGGTCATTACTCCCTAACTTATTTTCTATCTATGAATATTTTGAAAACATGCACACACACACAAATAGTTAATACTATTAATGCTCAAATGTAAAGCTCATCACATTGAATTTTTCAGGAGCTGCTGCAGTAGCCAATCCTTAGAACAGTTATGAAAAATTCAAATTGTGGTGCTGGGTGTAACTTACGAAATCCTGTAGGTATCCAAGCTATTTAAGGAGCTAATTTTTCCAAATTCATTGTGGCCAGCCTCTTCATTTTGCCTGTAAATGGATGTTCTGGGGTAATGAAAGAAACAAGGGCCCAGAAACTAAGCACAGTTCCTTCAACTTCAGAAGAATCAGAAAATATACAGAAATCAAACACTCCTCTGATTCACATGAGTATAATTAGGGGAGAGGTTACAATCAAATTTGCAAGATTCTGTTATTATAGCCCACCTCAATAAAATAAATTTTAATCTTCAAGTGGAATTGATTCCTCGTCTGGTCTGCCTAGTGACAGCTATTCAGATACATTATTAGAAATAAATATATTAGTTTTGTTACCATCTGCAGGGTGCTATTGAAAATTTATACTGATCATTTGAGAAATTGTTAGAACAAAACTTTTTGTAGAGGTGGCAGTATTCAAGTAATGGAAATAAATAATGGAAGATAATCTGAGCACTGAAATGACATATTTCTAATTTCTAAAAATTAAAATGAAATCAACAAAATATTTCATGTCTACTGACTGTATGCATCTCTAATTTATGAAGAAATTAATGGGTTCATCTAATTGCTGAAGATATGGTGTTTGAAATTCAATATTCACCATATGATGAATGCTTTAGTGTCTTTAGTTGGACTACAGTAATTTCCCGATTAGTTTTGTTTAGGAAAACACACACTGATCTTTCCTCATGTCTTTGGTACTGTATGGAAATGGAAAATGGTTTGTAAATTTTGGAGAAGGCAGTGAAAATGTATACTGCACAGTTTTATAGTTGCAAAAAATTGCCCTGAAAGAATACCCCTATTCTATCATGAATTGTGTCTGAAGAATTCACTTCTTTATTATATTCAAAGAAGGATTTTAATTTTTAGAAGTCCTGTTTTGAGAATTATTTTGAAATGTGGACTCCAAATCCTAATCCACATGCTTAAGTGTATGACATGAACATTCATGTAATACAGTGGTGAAATTCAAAAATTTTCCCTACCAGTTCTGTGGGCCTGGCTTGGTGGTCATGTGGCTGGATGGATGTGGCTTGCTGGTCATGTGACCGGGAAAACCAACTATCACACTTTATACAAAAATAAAACAAAAGCTACACAACTGACTCATACACAATGCAACAGCAGCTGGACTTCACACAAAATGGCCCCTGCAACAAGCAGGAACCTCACAGAGTCACAGAGAGCTCAAAAACAAACTATCACACTTTACACAAAAATACCGGTTCAGCCAATAGGTAGTAAAAAAAATGCTTTAAAAAGTAAAAAAAAAAGTTCCAACAATCGGGCACAGCTGATTGTCACAGCTGATCGTGGGAACTTTTTTTTTTTACTTTTTAAAAGCATTTTTTCACTATCTATTCGCCCAAACTGGTAGTAAAAAAATGCTTTAAAAAAGTTAAAAAAAAAGTTCTGAGGATCAGCTGTGCTGTGCAATCCAGTAGGAAACTCATCCAAAGTGATTTGAAAAAACTCTCTCTATGACCCTCTTTGAGCTTGGTGGACAACTGAGGTGACTGGCAGGCAGTCCTTCAAATAGACAGACAAAGATTAGAAGCTATGTGAAGCTGATATACGACTGACAACTGCAAGGCAGAGGGACCATGTCAAACGTCTTGGTGACATTTCCTAAAGCATTGCTACCACCAAGGAAATAACCAATGCCATGTAGCTGGGGTTTGAGAATATGTAGCGAGATTTTGTGTTTTATACACAGAATACCCAACCGGTCAACAGCTGATAGTATTAGTTTCAATCCAGTTCATAGCGTAATGATTGGCTGAATGCCCAGAACTAGCTAAGCAAAAATCTAGTCATTTAACTCTGGCATACAGTTTTTCTGTCAACCCCAATGATATATGTATGGCTTTAGCGTGTTCTGTCGCCTTTATGATGCTTTGCCAAGTAATGTAATTAATTCTGATTCTGTTCCACGTGCATAGAAAGTGAGTGGTCTGTATTGATGATGGGCCAAGCAGAAAGTGCAGATCAGCTCTTTGTCAGCCCAGGTTGAATCCAAAGCAGCTTCTCAACACGGAAAAGTGAGAAATGAACTTTTTAAATGCCATAGTAAAGCATTGTTGAACTGGATGAACTTACTAGTTTCCAGAAATTGATGGAAACTAATAAACGAGAGAAGCAACCTAGAACTAAGGATAAACTTCCCAACAGTGAGAACAATTAACCAGTGGAAAAGCTTGCCTTCAGAAGTTGTGGGTGCTGCATCACAGGAGGCTATTAAGAAGAAACCAGAAAGCCACTTGTCTGGAATGGTATAGGGCCATGATGGCGAACCTATGGCACGCGTGCCACAGGTGGCATGTGGAGCCATATCGGTGGGCACGCGAGTGTTGCCCTAGCTCAGCACTGGCCAGCTGATTTTCAGGCCTTCCGGGCCTACCTACCGGAAGTCAGCAAGTGGGCTGTTTCTGGCCTCCAGGGGGATGGGAAAGGCTGTTTTTGCCGTCCTCAGGCTCCAAGAAAGCATCTGGAGCCTGGGGAGGGCGAAAAACAGGCCTTCTGGACCCACCGTGCCATTGAGTGCCAAAAGCAGGGGAGCGCAGTGGTGTTGCACGCGCATGCGGGGGGGGGGCGCACTGAATTATGGGTGTGGGCACACGTGGGTGCGACACCCCCCTGCGCTCCCCTCACTTTTGGCACACGATGGCAAAAAGGTTAGCCATCACTGGTATAAGGTCTCCTGCTTGAGGAGACTTCCACAGTCCCTTCCAACTCTATTATTCTGTACCATATACCTAAATGTTTCTACATACAAAAATGTAATAGATGAACCTTTGAAGATGGTTATATCTCCACTCAGTCATCTTTTCTGTAGATTAAACATTCCCAGGTCCTTTAAGCATTCCTCATAGGGGTTGGTTTCTAAACTCGTTCCCTTTCCTCAGTTGGCCTAGTTTCTGACTGTCTGGGTTGAATTAGGCACTGCAGGTAGTTCTATACAGGTAAGTGTTTTTTTCCAGTGAGACCGGTTTATCAGGGCAACCTGGTCTGCCCTGGGACAGAGCAAACTGCTTCCACTTTCGCCTTTCAGCCCCAATCCAGGAGCCTTTGCAGGCAGTCACTTTTGCGACAAACTATATTTGTGTTGAATTTATATTTTACCAACAAAGAAATAAAGGGAGGCTAATACAGATTTATTTCAAGCTATTTACCTCTCATAAACCTTACTGGGATTTGAACTCAGACTACCTGCATATTAATCTCTAAGCCACAATCTCTCCTTGCTTTGCTGGCCATACCTGGGGAGAGATTAAGATTAATTCTCTACAGGTAGTTCTCAATCTATGACCACAATTGAGCCCAAAATGTCTGTTGCTGAGAAAGGCAGTTGTTAAGCGAGTTTGCTCCCATTTCGCAATATTTTTTTACCATAGTTGCTGAGGAAATCACAAAAGTTCTTAAGTGAATCATGTGGTCGTTAAGCGAATCTGGCTCCCCCTGCTATTGACTGCTTTTTCAGAAGCTAATATGTAAATGGCAACCCCAGGACCTCGGGATGCTGCAACCATTGTGAATGCCTGCTGGCTGACAAGCACCTGAAGTCTGATCACCTGATTGTGGGGATGTTGCAACAGTCATAAGTATGAGAACAGGTCATAAATCACTTTTTTCACTGCCGTTGCAATTTTGAATGATCATTAAATGAATTGTTGTAAGTCGAGGGCTATCAACACTCTAAGTGGGGGCTGAGGAGGGCAAGGTAAATAGTTACTCTCTGCCTCTGCCTGATTGCCTAATTTCTCTCCTCCGCCTTGTATTGTCTACTCTGTTTCCCGCAATCCACAGTTTCTTCCCTTGCAGGAGGAAAGATGGTTTGGGCAAGGTATCTCTTCCTAAAAGGGACACAGTGGCTCAGTGGAACTGAGCTTGTCAATCAGAAGGTCGGCAGTTCAACAGTTCGAATCCCTAGTGCCGCATAACAGGGTAAGTTCCCGTTACTTGTCCCAGCTTCTGCCAACCTAGCAGTTCGAAAGCACGTAAAAAATGCAAGTAAAAAAATAGGGACCATCTTTGGTGGGAAGGTAACAACGTTCTGTGCGCCTTTGGCATTTAGTCATGCCGGCCACATGACCATGGAGACGTCTTCGGGCAGTGCTGGCTCTTCGGCTTTGAAACAGAGACGAGCACTGCCCCCTAGAGCCAGAAACTACTAGCACGTATGTGTGGGGGAATCTTTACCTTCACCTTTACTATCTCTTCCTAACCTGCTTTTCGTTGCTGTCCTTTTCAAAAGGTTTTAACTGCAAGTGAACTCATTTCTGCAACTTTGCTTAGTTCATTAGCACCCAGACGCAGCTTGTCTTGCTCTGTGAAATTGGCACGATCTTAATCAATTTCACCCCAAAGGGAGGGCTGGGAGTAGGGGCCAAGGGATTCCTTTCAGTGTGTGTTCTCCATTATGTGCTTGCTCACTCTCTTGTAATATCTTCCTCTCCATGAGTGTAAAAACAAATATTGATTTCCCCTTGCCAATTATTCAAAACCGAGGTAATGATTCTAAAGGGTGAAGGAGTGGGTAAAAGGGCTGTAAGGTTTGCCGCCTTACTCAGTTTCCTCCAGGGTCGAGTTCTGGAACATGAACCTTCCCTGGTGTTCAGACTCACCCAGATGATTGGGGTTGTATCTTCTGACATTGTAAGTATTCATGAGTAATTCCTTAATAAAACTTTTTAAAGCTTTATTCAAGTTCTGGCGTCTCTCTTGGTTCTCCTTCTTTGGTATCCATCCTGCAATTCTAAATTAAGTGTCAACACGGAGATTAACAGAAATACTCCCCTTGAACTCTATATTCTTGTTAATCTGCCCCAAAATAGCATTTGCCCTTTTAGCAGCTGCATCACTCTGATTACCTGATGTCTAACTTTAGCAAGGACACCCAGATCCCTTTCACGTACACTGCTACTAAGCCAAGTCTTCTCCAGCCTATACTTATGCTTGCATTGTTTCTATCCAGATGCAGAATGTAATTTTTTTTTCCTGTTAAATTCCATCCCACTCCTTTCACCCTGCTTGGGTCTTTTGAGAACTTTTCGAATCTTCTCTCTTGGATCTATAGATAGTCTTCACCTTACAACCACAATTGGAGCCCAAAATTTCTGTTGCTAAGCAAGGTAGTTGTTGAGTGAATTTTGTCCCATTTTACAAGCTTTCTTGCCACAGTTGTTAAATGAACCCCAGCAGTTTTTGTTTTTTTTAAATTTGATTTATATGCCGCCCTTCTCCGGAGTCTCAGGGCGGCTTACAATGCGTTAAGCAACAGCCTTCATACTTTTGTATATATTTATACAAAGTCAGCTTATTGCCCCCACAATCTGGGTCCTCATTTTACCTACCTGTGAAAGGATGGAAGGCTGAGTCAACCTTGAGCCTTATGAGATTTGAACTTGCAGTAATTACAGGCAGCTGATGTTAATAACAGGGCTTTAGTCTGCTGCGCCACCAGTTGCTAAGTTAATAATATAGTTCTTAAGTGAATCTGGCTTCCCCATTCACTTTGCTTGTCAAAAGGTCACAAAAACTGATCACATGACCCTGGAACACTGCAACCATCATAAGTATGAATCAGTTGACAAGCTTCCAAATTTTGATCACATGACCATAGGGAAGCTGCAAAGATTGTGTGAAAAACAGTCATATGTCAGTGCCGTTGTAACTTTGAAAGGTTAGTAAATGAATGGTTGTAAGTCAAGGACTACTTGTATTGCAGTAGTTGCTCCTTCCAGCTTGATATACTCTGCAACATTTGTAAGGTTTCATTTTCATGGAGTATCTGGAAGACTGTATATCTTTTCATTTTCCTTTTATGTCAGGTATACTTTAAAAAAGCTTTTTTCGGTTGTTTCACCAATTGGTTCTTATTGTATGAGTAACATTTTTTTGTTGTTTTGAGCGTAAGCCTCTACTGCCTTGTGCTACCTCTATACTTCATTGCCAACATGTCATCTTTCAAAGAGTCCCTATGCTTTAAGTCAAGCCATTGTTGTTTCGATGGATTTCTTTTTCTCTTTGCAACTGGAACTGTTTGGAATTCTGTTTTTTTTTTTTTGTTGTTGTTATTTTGTTTTAGGAGGCAGATGATGCTCCTAAAGATATTGTGAATGGAAGGATGATATTAGCTGCACCATATTTCACAAAAGCAAGATGGTTATGTTGTCTCTGCCTTTATCTACAGGGATGATGTCTAGCTACAAATCCTTCTTCCTTAATGTACATCCTTCCTGCTTGCCAGAGAGAGGCACTCAATTTCCATTGCTTTCAAGGGCTGCTACAGTGTCTAATGGACTAAGCCTTGTTTTCTAAAAGCTTGCGCTCCTTGGTTAAGATGCACTCACCCTTTATTTATAAAAAAAAATAAAAATCCACAGGGGCTTTCTCTGGAGAAAAAGAAGACTTTATAACTTGATTTCACACACATCCCCAGACAAGAAAGAGCACTGCGTTTCCTTGATTGCAATTTAGCTGTAGGTAATGAATTACCAGTGTGTGGGAAGACAACATAGAGCCAATAGTAATTTGATTGCTGATCCTGGCACTCAAGCATCTATCTTCCTGGGCTTAATTTTATCTGCATGTTTTATTTGTAACTTTTCCTGAGCCCAGTTGTTTCAGATATGTCAAGGGTCAGCAGGAAAGCTCTCTGTAACCTAATGGCTACAGTATGTAGAAGGATTTCTTTAAGCACTTTCTCCAGCTTTGATATGTTAGCCCAGTGATGGCTAACCTTTTTGCCATCGCGTGCCAAAAGCGGGGGGAGCGTGGGGGGTCATGGGTGCATGTGCCCACATCCATCATTCAATGCGCCCCGCCCTCCCACGCATGCACACGTGACCCCACTACACTTCCCCCTGCTTTTGGCACAGTGGGCCTGGTAGGCCCGTTTTCCCCCCTCCCCAGGCTCCAGAGGCTTTCTGGGAGCCTGGGGAGGGCAAAAACAGTCTTCCCCATTCCACCTGGAGGCCTTCCAGAGGCTGGAAACAGCCGGTTTCCCGACTTCCGATGGGACTGGAAGGCCTGAAAATCAGTTGGCTGGTGCGTGCATGCACGCTGGAGCTGAGCTAGGGCAACACTCGCGTGCCCACCAATATGGCTCCGCGTGCCACCTGTGGCACCCATGCCATAGGTTCGCCATCACAGTGTTAGCCTATAACAGGGGTGTGTAACTCGATTTCATTGAGTGCCGCATCAGGGTTGTGTTTGACTTTAGGGATGGGTGGGCATGGCCCAGTGGTGAGATTCAAAATTTTTACTACCAGTTCTGTGGGCATGGCTTGGTAGGTGTGGCATGGCTCGGTGGGCGTGGCTTGGTGGGCGTGGCAGGGGAAGGATACTGTAAAATCTCCATGCCCTCCCCACTCCAGGGGAAGGTTACTGCAAAATCCCCATTTCCTCCCAATCAGCTGGGATTCAGGAAGCAGAGAATAGATGGGGGCAGGGCCAGTCAGAATTTTTACCAATTCTCCGAACTACTCAAAATTTCCCCTACCAAAATTTCCAGAACTGGTCAGAACTTGCTGAAACCTACCTCTGGTGTGGTCAGCTCAACATCACTTGTGTCAGGGGCACTTATGTGGCCCAAGTGCTCTGCCAGTGAAAACAGGCTCCTGAGCTCGGTTTTTGGCTGTGACGGCCTCCTGCAACCCGGCTACATGCAGCCTTCCTGAGTTCTGTTTTTGCTGGCAGAGGCACCATGGGCCAGTCCTTTGCTATTTCCAGGGTGGCCCTGCCGGTTGGATCTAACCCGTGGACCTTGAGTTGGACACCCTGAGTTTGATAATTAGCTTTCATGGCTGCTAGACAAGGGCAGGACTGAACTACACCATATTATCAGGAAAAATAGAGAAAGGGCACGGATGAATGATGAGAAGTGAAGGAAAACACGTTTTACACATCCTCTCTCAAATCCCACATAATCATGAAATAGGACAAAAGATGGCTGCCACCTATATAGGTACTCCTTGACTTATGACCACAATTGGAAACAGAATTTCCATTGCTAAGCAATGTTATTTATTAAGTGAGTCACACCAGCGGTGAAATCTGGCTGGATCTATCTGGCTCATGCGATCCAGTAGGGCTGTTGGTGGGAGGCTCTGCCCACCCTCCAGGATGGTGGATTTCACCACTGAGTCACACTCATTTTTGCAACCTTTTAAACCATCGAATCACTGCAGTTATTTAGTGAATCATGTGGACATTAAGCAAATCTGACTTCCCAATTGAGTTTTCTTGTGGAAACCAGCTGGGAACATCACAAATGCAATCACATAATCCCAAGGTTCTGCAATTTTGATCACGTGGCCATAACGATGCCTCACCAGTCATAAACGCAAGGACAGGCTGTAAGCCACTTTTTTCAGTACTGTACTTTGAATGGTTACCAAACAAATGCTTGACAGATGAAAACTACCTGAACAGTAATCTTCTTCTCAGTTGTTGCTTCCATACCTCTACTGTAAGGATGTCAAACTCGATTTCATTGAGGGCTGCATCAGGGTTGTGTTTGACCTCGGGGAGGCTGAGGGGATGTGGCCAGGGTGGGGAGTGGCCAACTTGATATCACTCATGTCGGGGGCGCCTGTGGTGGCCTGAGCGCTCTGCCACATAGGCTCCCGAGCTCCGTTTTTGGTTGCTACAGCCTCCTGCAACCCTCTGCCAGTGAAAACAGAGCTTGGGAGGGCTGTGTGCAGCTCTTGAGAGCTCCATTTTGGCTGACAGAGGAACCACGATCTGGTCCTTTGCTGTTTCCAGGGCAGCCCCGTGGGCCAGATCTAAGCATCCCGCAGCCCGAATCCAGCCTCTGGGCCTTGAGTTTGACACCCCTGCTCTACTGTAACAAGCAGCTTTCAGAAAGGCTAATTGTGGGAAATCTATATGCTTCTGTATATCACATGGATATTATATTTATCTATTTACTCATATTATTTAAATGAGCATAGCTGCTCATCTCACAGCAGATTTGTATGTATGGCTCCATCTGTGATAGGAGTACCCCACACGATGTTGCAGTGCCCATGTGAAAGCATATTTTCTGTATTTTCACAATATTAGCACGGTTGGATTGTTGAGCCAATTAATTTCCAACTCAGCCCCAAGATATTCCAAAGAGCAGCAAAACAGATATTTTCCTTTGGCCCACTTTGAAATTCAGAGGTTTCAGGGTGTCTGGAATGGCTGACCCTCTTGATTTTCTTGACTCCAAACTTTTATCTTTCTCTTCTTTTGCCATTGCAGTTTCCATTTAAAACTGTCTCTGGAAAATGTCTCTTTCCATTTGCAGGGGTCGTTCTAAAAAGAATCAGGAGCCAGACAAAAATTGCACACCTCTTTGGTTCTTTTTATTCTACGATGCTTCCAGAATGATATGCAAAGATCTGCAAATGTTTGGGCTCCATTTCTGGTTAGTTCAATTGTGGAAGGCACCTGGCAGCCAACATGCTTTCCTGTTGGTTTCACAGCTTGCAGTGGCCTTTAAATAGAAACAGTAGGAGTGGGCTGTTTGCAGCAAGGTCACTTCCCTTTCTGCAACTGCTCCAGGTGCTTTGCAAACAGCCAAAGAAATGTTTACAACTTATAGTAAAAAGCATGGATAACGTGACTAGTGCCTTCACCTCCCCATTTTGTATGAAAAGGTTGGGCAGGAGAAAATATTGTTGTTATTCTAAGAATTGTGATAAAGCACAGATTGAAGTGAGAACAACTTTGCAGAACAATAATGCTGATGTATAGAAATGCCCTGGGAATATATGAACATGTATAGGTAGTCCTTGCTTTACGACTGGTTCAGCAGTGGGATTCAAGTAATTTAACAATTGGTTCTCTGCCCTAATGATTTCTTCCAACAACCAGTTTGCCAAACTGCTCAGAAAGTTAACAACCGGTTCTCCCGAAGTGGTGCGAACTGGCTGAATTCCACCACTGGACTGGTTACTTAGCAACCATTCAAAATTACAATCTATCTGAAAAAAAGGGATTTATGACCCTTCCTGCATGTCAGGTGACCGCACGTCAGCAACATAGCTGCATTTACATCTTTTTACAGTGTTCCACAGTCACATGATCAGGTTTTACAACAATTTTGCTGAAAACCTGCGCTTTCAGTTTATGCCAAAACTGCACCCATAATATGCAATGGGTGCCCATTTATTACTAACACATTCATTTAATAATCTCTGCAAAAAATGTTATAAAATTGGGTTGGTAACATAACTGATCTATTTTATGACCGTTGTAACTTATGGGCTCCATTATGGTTGTGACGTGAAGACTACTTAAGTAGGAATGAAAAATGGAAGGGCATGATGATTCTGGCCCCATCCATTCTTGGCATGTAACAGGACAGTGAACATGTACTGTGCTCTGTTTAAAATATTCTGCTAGATGGCTTCAAGATCAATTAGAATACTTCTTATGATGAATGTCGCAAAACATAGAAATGCCAATCAGCTGCCCTGAAATAGCAATATCAGCCTATAGTCGTGTTTTCCTATGAGTGTAATCTATCAAATACATATTTGATTTTGGCTTCCATGGTCCCTACAGGAAAATAATTTGGACAAGTGATGGGGTAGAGCAAGGGTGTCAAACTTGTGGCCCATGTGCTGGATGTGTCATGTGCTGGCCACACCCACCCCCATTTTAGCAAAGGGGGAAAGTTGTGACGACAATGTGATGCCGCGAGTTTGACACCCCTGGGGTAAAGGCCTTTGGGTTTAATTCAGAAAAAAGGCAAACTGAGCTGCATTGCATGGTGAGGCATGAGTCAGTTTACTCATATGCTGATTTTAAAATAGATATATACACACATCCACAAAGGCACTTATCTAAGGAGGATACTGATCTGCACATAAATATGTGCTTCACACAGGAGTGTTCATTGTGTGCATGCCTGTGTGTGTTGAAAAATCAGGATAATAACTTTGTACAAGTAGTTTTTGATTTACAATTACTAATTTAATGACCATTCAAAATTACAGTGGCATTGGAAAAAGTGACTTATAACCAGTTCTTGCACTTATAACCATCCTGGCATCCCCACGGTCACATGAACAAAATTTGGGTGCAACAGGCATGCATTTTTAATGATTGAAGTATCCTCAAAGTCATGTGATCACCATTTGCAACCTTTCCAACAAATAAAATCAATGGGTGAAACTAAATTTGCTTAATGACCATCTGGTTCACTTAACGACTGTACTGGCAATTGTTTGGTCATAAAATTGGGTGCAACTCACTTAACAACTGCCTTGCTTACCAATAGCAATTCTTGTACCAATTGTGATCATAAGTTGAGAACTTCCTGTTATGTCTATTGCATGTGTGAAAGGTATGGGAAAAATAAGGACAGGATTTCAATTGCCACCTTATTTTTTTAAACTTCCCTACTGGATGGCTCTGGCTTCATTATTCATCTTGGAACAACTTCATGAAAGGCCAAGAGACAATTAAAAACATAATGACAAAATTATATATGTAATACAGGTTTTGGGGTGGAGTTCCATCAGTACGCTGATGATACTCAGCTGTACATCTCCACCCCAGACCATCCCAACGATGCCGTGGAAGTAATGTCCCAGTGCCTGGAGGCTGTGCGGGCCTGGATGGGGAGAAACAGGCTTCGACTCAACCCTTCCAAGACCTAGTGGCTGTGGCTGCTGGCGTCCCAGTATAGCCAGCTGGTGCCATCGCTGGTTATTGGGGGCGAATCACTGGCCCCCACGGAAAGGGCTCGCAACTTGGGCGTCTGCCTGGATTCACGGCTGTCTTTAGAAGAGCATATGATGGCCGGGGCCAGGGGGACTTTCTATCAGGTTCACCTGATACGCCAGTTGCGTCCCTTTCTAGATCGGGACTCCTTACGCACGGTCACTCAGGCTCTCGTCACTACTCGTCTGGACTATTGTAATGCTCTCTACATGGGGCTCCCTTGGGGTGCACCCGGAGGCTCCAACTGGTGCAGAATGCAGCCGCGCGGGGGATTATGGGAGCGACGGGACGCTCCCATGTGACTCCTCTCCTCCGCGAGCTGCATTGGCTTCCAGTGGACTTCTGGGTGTGCTTCAAGGTGTTGGTGATCACCTTTAAAGTGCTCCATGGCCTAGGGCCGGGTATTTACGGGACCGCCTTCTGCCACCAATTGCCTCCCACCGGCCAGTTTGCTCCCACAGAGAGGGCCTCCCCAGGGTGCCATCAGCCAGACAATGCCAGCTAGCGACCCCCCAGGGGAGAGCCTTCTCTGTGGTGGCACCCACCCTCTGGAACGATCTACCCCCAGAGATACGAGTGATTCCAGACCTCTGGACTTTTCGTTGGGCCCTGAAAACTCACCTTTTTCAGTTAGCCGGGCTGGCCTGATTTTATCTTGGTTTTAAATTGATATTGATCTTAAATTGGAATGTTTTAAATTAATGGGCCAAACTTTATATAATCTATTTTAAAACTATTTTAACTTTTATGTACAACTGTTTTATTTTGGCTGTTCACCGCCCTGAGTCCAAAAGGAGAAGGGCGGTATAAAAGTTTGAAAAAATAAAATAAATAAATAAATAAATAAATAAATAAATAATAAAAGATTGTAACTCCATAAATTCTACCCAGATATCACCCCATTGCATTCATGAAGATTTCCTGCTTTTCGTTACTTTATAATATTCTCCACCACATACAGTAACCGTTATAGAGTTGAACTATGATTTTTAGATTGTGTTCAAGAAAACCTAGCAAATGTCAGAGAAACTGATATAGGAAAGAGATGAAAATAGCAGATTGGATCCTGCTTTAAATATAGTCAAAATAGATCCATTGGAGTATTTATTGACTTGACTTAAGTATTATTGATCTCAGTATATTCAATAAGTATATCTCAAGCTAATCCTGAATTAATTAATTATTCCCCCCTCCCCCAAAGAAAGGAAAAATTGGGTGGCTTACAAAATTCATAAAAAGAGCAAAACAACTAAAGCCCACAAAAAATAGGCAGCCTGAACTAAAACAATTACATAGAACAAAAATGCAGAAAACAATATAATGGGGACTTAAACAATAAATCACACCCACATAAATCCCAGGCCTGGCATCTCTTAAAAGAAATAGCATCTTAAAAATATTTTTCTGAAGTACTAGTTCTATTTCCCACCTGTTTTCTCTCATTTAGTATCCAGAGCGCACTTCCTCCAAGAAAAGATTTCTTTGAAGAATTCATATTTTTTTCACCATGTCATGAAAGATTACTTCTCCTACTCTTTGTCTTAAGATGAGTGACTTGTGTGAAGCAGATAAATGTAGGTAATTCCTGAGTTGATACAAAGTTAAAAAATTCTGACTCAAGTTATACAGCTCATTGAAAACATGATGGGTTAATCCAGGCAGTATATTTAATTTATGATTCAGTCAATAATATGATCTCTGAAAACTGCAAGAGAGATTAGGGCAAGATTATAAAACTAGTTCTTCCATCAGGATAAACAATAGGAGTGACAGACATGTATCTGAATGTTTTATCTAGAACAGTGTTTCCCAAATTTGGGAACTTTTAAGAAGTGTGGACTTCAGCTCTCAGAATTCCCCATCGAGCATTGCTGGCTCAAGAATTTTAAGTTGATGTCCACAAACCTTAAAATTTCCAAGACTGGGAAACACTGATCTAAAACAACTCTAGGTATCACTATATTCAAGTGAAAACAAATAGATTGGGAGAAACCAGGTTTGATAGCAGTAACTGTGAGAGGGATCTTGGAGTCTTAGTGGACAACCAATTAAATATAACCAACAACGTGCAGCAGCAGCCAAAAAAGCCAATCCTAAATTGCATTAATAGAGGAATTCAATCAAGATCACGTGAGGTACTAATACCATTCTATAAAGCTATAGTAAGATTACACCTAGAATACTGAATCCAGTTTTGGTCACCACACTATAAAAAAAATGTTGCGACTCTAGAAAGAATGCAGAGAAGAGCAACAAAGATGATTAGGGGACTGGAGGTCAAAACATATGAAGAATGGTTAGAAGAACTGGGCATGGCTAGTCTAGTGAAGAGAAGGACCAGGGAAGACATAATATCAGCGTGCCAATATTTGAGGGCTGTCAACCTATTTTCCAAAGCACCTGAAAGCCAGACAAGGAATAATGGATGGAAACTGATCAATGAGAGATTCAACCTAGAAATAAGGACAAATTTCCTAACAGAACAATCAACCGATGGAACAGAAATTGCCTTCAGAAGTTGTGGGAGCTTCATCACTGAAAGCTTTCAAGAAGAGACTGGACTGCCATCTGTGAGAAATGGTGAAGGCTCTCCTGCTTGAACAGTGTGGGGTGGAAGAGAGTTTGGACTAAATAACCTACAAGGACCCTTCCAACTCTGTTTTTCTGTTATTGTTCTGTTACTGAAAACATCTCAGCAGCTGGGTCTCCTTATATCGGTTTTCAAGAAAGATCAAAGTCAGCCAGATCGTAGATGCAGGGTTCCAATTTAAGCTCCATCCCTTTGGAAATGTGTTGATACGATGTTCAAAAGGAATAGAGTGTGCATTGCTACACTCTGCCATCTGGCTGATTTTGACTCCCTCAGTAGATGTGATGCTTCTGTTGAAAGTTTACGGAAAAGAGAAATAAATAGTTCTTCTTCATCTGTACAACTTTTTAGGCACTTGTGCTGATATCACCACAAACTATCTCTTTCTCCCGCCTTATTGAATTAAGTAACAAATGGATACATTCAGAAGTCACAGAGCTCACAGTGGAAATCATTAAATGCAGCTAATAAACACAATCTGTTTTAGTTTTCACTAACAAGCTGCAAAAATTCTATAGATCATGTACATTTCTACTTTATAATGTGCTATAAAATATAACTGCAGCTAATTCCCTTGCAATTCAATAAGGATTAAAAAAAAACCCCAACTCATGTAGATTTCTTGGGTGGGGGGTTGTTTAGAAAAAAATCAGGTTTGGCAGTTGAATTGTGGTATTATTGAACCTGCATCTTTTAAAACCACCCAATAAAGTCTGATTTAACATGATGAAGACTTTGCTATGAAAACTTTGTGGCTTGTGCCTTTCACTCTGGAATGTATGTGTTTCATTCAGTATTTCATTATTTTTCAAGTTTCATGCATTCAGCTGTAATTTCCATGTATTGAGCCTCGGGGAATGGTGCAATTACTTGACAGAGTTTAAAAAATGCAATTAATGCTCTGTTTATAGGTATGTCACATCTGGGGGCGGATATCCTTGCCTGGAGAAGCAGCCTTTTCTGTTAATACATTGCAATGATATCAAAGTCCTTGGGCAAAGATGCTATGCTAAAATTTTAAATTTAAGAATCATCAGGAGGATGTTATAGAAATAATCCCAAACAAATAACAATGCAGTTAGAAGCAATTATTCATGTCTCACTGGTTATACTCTACAATTAACCCAGCTTACATCCTATCTAGTTATTGCAAATTGCATTTTTTATCACTGCATTTGCAGCCTTGAAAGGACAGGGCCTGTGAATTTTCCTCTTTATCATAACTTAGGAAGAGTGTGTTCCATTGGCTTACTAACATTTTAAACCAAGCTCCATAATATTTCTTCTGTGCAGATTAAATATTGCCATGCATATGCTAGCATTGGACTGTACAATTAATTAAAATTAATTTTCTATATAAAGGTATAGTGAAGCATACAAGCATAACCTTGATTTATAGACTTCTCTTGTGGTGACAAGAGTAATGTTTCTAATGTGATGCAACTATTGATATTGAGAAAACTCCATGGGTTTGATAAAACTCCATCCTTGGTAAAATTGGATAAATATCCTCCTTCCTTACAATTGTAGGAGTTTCTATATGAGAGACTTTGGAAGTGCTTGATCATTACGTCTCCTATTTTTGATGGGTGAAAGCTTTTTTGTGGAACACGAACAGAATTCACAACAATGAGCAAATAAAAGCATTAGTTGCTGTTATGAGATGTGGGAGCATGCTCTGTCAAAGGGATTTTGGAGCCCTTTAATATCAATGTATTATTTCTTTCCAGGCTGGAAAGTTACCCTTTCTGCATGCAGATAGTGTAGCATTGGTATCGTACTGTTATGCAATCCCTTTCTCTAACTTGCAATGTATCCAGAATTCTGAGCATTCTGTACCTACCAAATGGTGGAAAAATGCATTTGAAAGGAGGCAAAACCAACTTGTACCTGTTAAATGCAATGTGGATGACTGGCAAATTGCAACTGAGAAAGCAACAACCTCAGTGGTCTTTTTTTTTTGTTTTTGAGCGGGATTGGATTACTCATATGAGACAGAATTCACAGCCATAAGATTTTGCATTTTAAGTGTGATTGTAATAACAAATGTGATAGACAAATTAGCTTATTAAATCACATTATGGTGTGTTTCAATAAACACTGCACTTGGATAAAGATATGGCATGGCAAAACACTCTTTTAAAACAGAATGTTAAAACAAGAAAAAATGATGAAAAGAAGATCTAGGGGTGACATGTTAGCAGTGTTCTGATATCTGAGGGGCTGCCACAAAGAAGAGCAATTCTCCAAAGCACCTGAGGGCAGGACAAGAAGCAATGGGTGGAAACTAAGCAAGGAGAGGAGCAACCTAGAACTCAGGAGAAATTTCCTGACAGTTAGAATAATTAATCAGTAGATTAATTAATCAGTAATTAATCAGTAGTTGTGAATGCTCCAACATTTGAGGTTTTTAAGAAGAGATTGGACAACCATTTGTCTGAAATGGTGTATAGGATTTCCTGCCTGAGCAGGGGGTTGGACTAGATGACCTCCAAGGTCCCTTCCAACTCTGTTACTGTTACCAAGGTTCCTTTCAACTCTGTTATTATTCTATTCTACTGCATGACTGAATTCATGCATGCATGCATGCATGCATGAATCAATCAATCCAAACTTTTGTATTGCTATTCTCTTTTGGCCTGTGATGTTGGGGAGAAGAGGAAAAGTATATTTTTATCTGAAGGCAAGGAAAGCTTACAAATTATTGAGTTCACTGCTCTTTTTAATCTCAAATGCTAAAATATTTGACATTAAGGTCTAGTTTGGATGGGCCGCATAGTTGTAGGATGATACATCAACCAAATTGTTTGATTGGAAGAAATTAATTCAGAAGGATCTGAATTTTGATCTGGTGACCATGGGGATGCTATGACAGCATAAGTTCAAAGACCAGTTGTAAGTCATTTTTTTCAGACTGTTTTGAATGTTCACTAAACAAACACTTCTAAGTTGTATCTGTATATTTAAACTTTTCCTACACCTACAACTTTTCCTTCCTGTCTCAAAGGAGCTGCATCCAATGTGTTTGGAAATGTGTACTGATAGTAAATCATAAATATATTTTTATTTTGCCAAGTAAATGGTATAGTAGTTGGAAATCTGGACTGTGTGTTTTCTAATTTGATAAAGAGAAATAGTTACTGCATATTACTTTTTGGTATAGGTGGGAAAACATCAAAGTTATCGGTCAATGAAGATTTTATTTTATTTATTTATTTGTCAAATATGTATAACAGATATAAGTATAAACATGATTATGAATACAGGATAGATACAAATAAATGGGAACAGTAGGACAGGGATGATAGGCACGTTTGTGCCCTTATGCACGCCCCTTACAGACCTCTTAGGAATGGGGTGAGGTCAACAATAGACAGTCTAAGGTTAAAGTTGTGGGGGTTTGGGGAAGTAACCACAGAGTCAGGTAGTGCATTCCAGACTTTGACCACTCTGTTCCTGAATTTGTATTTTCTGCAATAAAGTTTGGAGCAGTTTACCTTAGGTTTGTATCTATTGTGCGCTTGTGTATTATTGTGCCTGAAGCTGAAGTAGTCATTGATAGACAGGACATTGTAGCAGATAATTTGTGTACTATGCTTAGGTCAGACCGAAGGCGACATAGTTCTAAATTGTCTAATCCCAAGAGTTCAAGCCTGGTGGCATAAGGTATTCTATTGTGAGCAGGAGTGGAGTACTCTTCTCTGGACTCTGGACGATATCTCTGGACTCACTCAATTGTATTAATGTCTGATATACAGTGTATTAATGTCTGACATACAGTGAGGGTTCCAGGCAGATGAGCTGTATTTGAGAATTGGTCTAGCAAATGTTTTGTATGCCCTAGTTTGCAATACAATATTACCGGAGAAGCTTCACAAGATTAGGTTAACACCTCTTAATGCCTTTTTGGCAATGTTGTTGCAGTGAGCTCTGGCACTTAGATCATTTGAGATGAGTACTCCAGGGTCCTTGACAGAATGAGAGTCGTCTACGAGGTCATATCCACCCAGCATGCAATGCTGTCCATTCATGCATTTAGCATGCAATGATGTCAGTCATGGTTATCCCAAAGGTGTTTTTTTTCAAAAGGCAACTAGACTGTGTTTTTCCTTGAAGACATTTTGCTTTTCTTTAGAACTGAAGAAACTTCTTGGATGAGACGTGAAATGTCTTAAAGGAAAAACAAAGAAAGTACAGTTGCCTTTTCAAAAAGTACCTTTGGGACATCAAAGCTATCACTCTCAAATAAATGATGACAGCTGAACTATTTCTTCTGTGCAACTAATTTTTAATAAGAAGATGTAATTATCATCTCTTTTTTGTTCTCTTCAATTCTGTTTCTTTGGAACTTTGTCTAAAATTTAAGACAGGGAGTATTTTGAAATAATAAAAAATGGCTGTTTGGAGGCTGACTTTCTCCTAAACATTCTATCATTAGTTTTCCTTCTTTTTTTCCCCTTTGAACTTTCAGATTGGATAAAATGTCTGTAGGCTTGTAAATGAAAATATACGAAGAATGGCCATTGTGATTAAACTTTTAGTTATTAATATTCTTCGTATCAGGAACAAATCACTGCAAACTCCAAGATTGGAATAAACCTTTGTATAAATGTAACCTCACTTAGGATGGTATGTTCTTAAATTTAATTATCAATATATCCAGCTAACATGAAAGTTACTATGACCAAATTAATGTAATGAGGAAAAATAGTATTTTTTATTTTACTTGGTATTATTCAACCCAATATTGAAAAGTTTCTACACCGTAGAAACATTAATCTGTAACTCTATCAGACCTTGTTAATATTTTCCTGTTTGAATAAATACCATATAATTAGATCTTATTACTTCAACATTCTTTTATTGTAAATCTTATTTTCCTTTTTTTTACAAGTTTTTTATTTTTTACAAACATATCAATGCGTGAACAGTGTGGCAGCTGAGTGTCATACATTCTAATACAAATAAAACTAGTAGAATTAATCATGGTTACTACATTCAATCAACTTATATATTTCCACTAATGATACACATTTATATTAAATTGCAATCTGTCATTATTCAATTATTCCATGTTTTCTCTTGTTATTACTTTTATTTTATTATATAAAGGTGTCTACACTAATATTCCCCCTTCTCTTATTTCTATCAGTTATTCTAACTTTTAATCATGTCACCCTTTATTAAAAGACATTTTCTTTCTATCCTAACTTCTAGTCATGTCACCTGCCTAAAAAAAAGAAAATGAGAGAGAAAAGAGCAAATCAGAACGACAAAAAAGAGAAATCATCTTTCCATTGTCTCATGCCCGCTTCAATACTTTAATTGCTATGCCTTTTTTGACTTGTCTATCAAATTCCTCTCATCTGCATCTGCTTCTTGACTATTCAATCTAGGTAATTCTCCCATCTCTATCCTCTTCCGCTGCCTAGTTTTCAAAATTTCTACCCGGGCCCCTATCTCCCTTTCAAAAGTATCTTCCAACTCTCTTAACATATTTTCCCCCTGATTTAATTCATCGGTCATTATTATTTTCATTGTTGTCTTCTTCTTCCTTCATTTCTTCTGTTGACTCCTCCCTTTCCTGGGCATCTTGGTCTTTACTTTACTTATGGTCTTTTCCATTTTTTTCCGTAATCTCCTTAAACTCTTTCTCCATATCTTTTGTGTTTTGAAAAAATAATGCCACCTCCTTCGAAATTCCACACATTTCTTCTTTATAAAGCATCTTATTTTGTTTTAAAATCTTATTTTCCTAATAACTATGTTGCCTAATACAATTAAAAGCATTACAGATAGTCGTCAACTTACAACAGTTCATTAATGATCATTCGAAGTTACAACAGCACTGAAAAAAGTAACATGACAATTTTTCACACTTATGATCGTTGCAGCATCTTCATGATCACATCATACATCAAAATTCAGATGCTTGGCAACTGGCATATGTTTATGACAGTTGCAGTGCTCAGTGCTTCTATAAGACTAAATGTAGGAAAATTATTCAAATACAAGTAGTTTGATGTTAGGCATAACACCAAAGCATCAGTAAATTCAGAATTAGAGTTAGTGAATGAGAGCGGAATACGACAATTTAATTAGAGAAGTTTAATAATTGTTCTTTTTTTCATCCTTTAAAAGAAAAGCAACCAAGAGAAATTTTTAGGAGAAAAAGAGAAAACACTAACAAGGAGTATTTAAGTCCCAATAGCATTTTTCTAAAAAAGATAGAGCCTAAATGTTCTTCTTAGATTTGCTGAGTTTGAATTGCTTTGGTTGATTTAGAACAATTGTAGAAAATTTGGACAGATCAAGAAAGATGTTAGGAAAAGTAAATTGGAGTTTTTGGAATAGTGTTTGTTATTTTTACAGGAGGAGGAGGAAGGTGAATTCAACTAGATTCTGCTTTGCTCCTGAAAATAATATACTGGACTGCTGCTGTAAAAGATGGGGAAAAGCTGCTGGTCTGTCATAGTAGGACAATGAAACAATGAGGAAGCCACCATTACAGCGCAGGTGACTATTAGTGAAAAGATGATGATAGACTAACTTACATTCAAGCCAATAGTGGTGGTCCCCAGGAAAGGGAGATGGAAGCAGAGGCAATGATATGGAAGTGGAATCTTGCAAAGTGGTGGCAAAAATCAATTGAAGTAAAATAAAAGTGAGGGATTTGGGTGAATTGGAGAGGCTGCTATGGAGACCAGTACATCAGAAACCAGAGTTTGGAACAACCAAGCAATCAGGACTGGTCACTGAGATTGTAGGCATGGTGAATAATAAGCTGTGTTTGAACTGGACAGGGCGAATGAAGGAATGTTTTCTTTCTCTTGGATTTGTCTTGGTACATTGGCAGTGCAGTGGTGTGAGAAACTAGAAGTCTGATGGATATGTCAGGCTGAAGAGTTTTATACTGGTGCTTGGGAGTGAAGAATGTATGTTTTATGTTCTGGAAGTACAAATGATAAGGAGTGACTATATGTAGTCCTTGACTTACGATCATTTGTTCAACCATTTGAAGTAATGACGGTTTTGAATAAATGGTGTTTATGGCCACTTCTGGCTGTTCCATGGTCGCATGATGATGATGATCTAAGGACTTGGCAACTGGCTCATAGTCATGACTCATTGCAGTGCCCCATGATCATGTAGTCATTGTTTACAAATTTCCTTGAAGGCTTCTCCAGAAAATCAGTGGGGAAGCTGGCAGGGAAATTTGCATGTCATTGGAATAAGTCTGCCCCCCATCAGCACATCTTCCACTAACCCGTCATGCTATCCTCTTGTTGGACCTTCCTCATATCCCCACACATCCCCTTGTATCCTCCTGACCCTTGCAAATACTCTCTTGCTCCCCACACCCAGCAATAGCTGCTTACTTGCTTGGCAGACTTCTTGCAAACTACCTGGAACTTTCAAATTCCTACTGGTTTCCCTATGGATTTGATTGTAGGAAGCTGGCTCACCTAATTACTGTGGGATTCAGTTAACAACTGTAACCAGGGCCGGGGTACTTACGGGACCGCCTTCTGCCACCAATTGCCTCCCACCGGCCAGTTTGCTCCTACAGAGAGGACCTCCTCAAGGTGCCGTCCGCCAGACAATGTCGGCTGGCGACCCCCAGGGGGAGAGCCTTCTCTGTGGTGGCGCCTACCCTCTGGAACAATCTACCTCCAGAGATGCGAGTGATCTTAGACCTCCGGACTTTTCGTTGGGCACTTAAAACCTACTTTTTTCAGTTAGCTGGGCTGGCCTGAACTCCATGTGGGTTTTAATGTTTAATATGGATCTTAATTGAGTTGTTTTAAATTATGGGCCAAATTTTATAAATTATTTTAAAATTATTTTAACTTTTGTATATAGTTGTTTTAGTTGGCTGTTCACCGTCCTGAGTCCGGAAGGAGAAGGGCGGTATAAAAATTTAATAAATAAATAAATAAACCAGATTGTGATTCTGCCTTATGGCTGCATGGCATAACGATAGAAACTCCAGTCCCAATTGCCTGTTGTGGCTGAGGATTATGCATAAGCGGTTATAAAAGAATGTTTTGGAAGTACCCACTGAAGTGATATACATACAACAGTTGGTGCTGGTGAAAAGGATTAATGGTGAGGTCCAATGACATGGTGGAGGAAAGATGTCTAGGATGAGATTATGGGGGTGGACTAGTGAGGGTTTTTATTGAGACCTTCAGTACAATGGGGCTTAGTTTGCCATTCCAGGAAAAGGGAACCAAATGTTAGTGTAGCTCTCTTAAGCCCTATTGGCCCAATTCTGGAACATCATGGACTCAGGCTGCTCTTGATATATGGCATGTCTGCTCTCAGTAAGACTGTTTCCATCCATAATATGTGTGGGTGGATAGATCTGGCATGTAGTACTGATACTAGGTTGGGCAACTATGGGGTACCTTTCTGGATTTCAGGGACCTGTAATTATTATTCTACATAGCCCCATAAAATCCAGATACTCCAACTGTACAGCATATACATTTTCTATAATTAGGTCCCCTTCTATTTCAGCTTAGTTAATTGTATCCTTCAGGACAGTGAAATTTTAGCCATGTTTTGTTGTATTTCCATTATTATTGATGCATAGATTCTTGACTGCCATGATTTTAGCAGCTGTGTGCAAACTGTTATGAACTTGAAAGGCTTTTTACACATAGCACCAGTGGTGGGCTGCTGCCGGTTTGGACAAGTTTGAGGGAATAGGTAGTTCTGATGATCAGCTAGCCCCGCCCACCTACCCCCGCCATATCCTGTCCTATATTTCCTTCTTTCTGGCTCAGCTGATTTGCGCGCCTCTGCTGTTCTTCTTACTGGGGCTGCCTTAGAAGGTAAGCAGCTGAGCTTCAAATTGCTGTATTTTGAATGCTGCGTGCAAGCACGTTAGGTGCACACGTGCACTCACAGAACCAGTTGTTAAACCATTTGCAGCCCACCACTGCATAGCACCCCATTTCAAGCTAAGTTCAAAGCAGTGGCTTCAGGCTCACTAATTGTTTTAACCATGCTTGAAACAATTATTTCATATTTGAAGTAGTACTGTTTTGAACTCTGAACAGTTCTGGAATGCTGATGTTTCTGGCAGGATCAGTACCGCCTAGTTTTATGTATCACTAATTGATAATAAATTTTTAATACTCTTAGCATTTGAAATTAACAAAATTTCTGAAGTATGCAAAGTGAGCTAATAGAGGATTATATATATTCCAATGGAAGAGAATATTTGTAACTCAGGATTGGATGTGGGGTGCTTGGTGTTCACTGAGCTCGGTTGGGTTTTTTTGCAGATGTTTCATTATCCAACTAAGTAATATCACCAGTGCTAGAAGGGAGTGAACTTTGCTTTCTGTTTACATATGTCAAAGATACCCAGACAAACAATTAAACTGTAAACAACAGTCTAATCAAGAAATTACCAAGAAAACTCCCACCAATACTGATAGGGCAAGCCATTTTGTATATAAACATGGACCAAACCCCACTCCCTTCTAGTATTGAAACTGTTAGCTAGTTGGGTAATGAAACATCTACAAGAAAACATCCAAATTCAGAGAGCATCAGGGATCCCATAATATACATTTTTGGAGGCTGCAGAATTCCTTGCAACATAAGTCCCATCTCTGCAGCATCTATGGAATTGCTTTTTACTATTTCAAAATATGAGCAATCCATAGCTGCATGCTCTATTAGGACAGTTTTGTTATTCTAGGGTGGCAAAAATCAGTATGACTAGTAGCAAATTCTCTAACTAATAAAATGTTTTAAAAGGAATAAGCTGTAGCTCAAAAAAACTTATGCCTTTTAATACTACTTCTAAATAAGATAAGATACCACCATATTCCTTTTAATTTATAGCAATATGCACACACACTATATTTCCTCTGGTATAAACCAGTTTGGCTGATTATGCACTTGACTTACTTTTGTGGAATTCAATGAAAATGTTCTCATTAGGAAGAAAACCTGATGCTTTTCTCTTAGGACACCTTCTCCATACTCATGGTAGCCCCTAAGTCAGGCAGGAGAGTACTTTGAGAGCAGTAAAGGGGAAAGGAATTTAGTGATTATTGTTTGGATAAAACCTCAGTGATATCCCATAGAAATATATCAAAGGATAAACTTCATTACCACAATAATGACAATAAATCAGGCTTATTGATGCTTTTTATTGTGAGATGGGGAGTCTGGTAAAAAACTAGAAAATGACCATGATATAACAAGGAACTTAAAAAAATGAAGCTTCAGATTTGTAACTCACATATATGAATACAGGAACAAATTGGCACAGAAATGTTAAACATTGTTCCCACACTGTTTAGAAGATTACTCTAGCTCGGTTTCCTTAAAGAAATGAGTGTTTTATGGTAAGGTTAATAAAACTGCAGAGCATCATGCTATTTAGTCATACAGTGAATTTCAAAATTTAAGAGCTTTATAGTAAAAACTGGGAAAAGATGAAATGAATTGATTGCAATTGTAAATTGATACATTCCCATTTTAATTCTCCTCTTCTACAGTCCAAGGCAAGTATAAATGTTAACGTAACACTGTTAAATCAATCTCAATGCAAGAGAACCAATTGCCTCTCTACTTTAAATCTTATCAACTTTCCAAATTTTCATACTAAAATATATTATTGTATTAATACAAACTACTGTATTATACACTACTGTGTAATAAATAAAGAAATATAAAAATAAGACACATAAATATAAAAGTTTTCTAAACCTAAAAGGTACATATGTCAGTAAGAAGGGTATTAATACTGCCAGGTTTGAAAAGATACAGTACAAAATGTTGCACAGATCTAAAACTAAAAGAAAGAAAATAATACTGATAGGTTAATCAGCTAACATTGTCAATAAATGGGGTCCAGAATAACTAACATTTGGAAACATATGAGCCCAATAATATATCATGTATTTGTCTGAAATAAAGTGAGCCAATATCATAGATTAGAAATTTCCCTTCATAATTATTGTAGAGAAATTCTCCAGATAAGTAATGAAAAAGCAAGAACTAAGAGTGAAGAATTACTTTATGAAATGTACCAGTGCTTTTACTTCTCTGATGGCTGGGGTTTTTTTGTCCCATGATTTAGTTTACTGAAATTTAATACAAATCAACAAATGCTAGTTATTGTAGGCCACACATTGGAGAAAGGCTGGTCAAAGCCTTTAAAAATACTGAGAAATGGCACTTACAGCACACAGGGTCTTGCATAAGGCCAAAAGAGATTCAAAGCTTCATGTCATATCCTTCATATTTTTTACTACACACTCCAGACACAATTACAAACACTGATTTTGACAACTTGGCTGTCCTCACCAGTATTAACACTGTTAGTCCCTGCAATCAGAAACCCACCACAATCTTTCTTTTCAAACTATATTTTCAACCACATGAGTAAACTTCAGTCCTTCTATCAGCTGCTCCCTTAAGGCTAACAATACACTTTAAATGAGAACATGTTCTACTAACAACATCTAAATGTTATAAACTGCTACCTTCTAAGCTGAATTTACAAAGGTAGTCAAACACTGTTTGGAACTGTGTCATATCTTTCTGCTTAAGGGAAGTCTGTAGTGCAGAAATTCTCACATTTTAAACATATAATAAAATACTGAAGCGGAATTAGCAGAATTGTTTCACTGATAGAAAAAAAAAGGAACATAAAATATCTCCCAATTGTACAATCAAAATATTAAACAAAAAAGAATACTGATGGTAACAAATTGATGTCCAACACATACCGAATGTTTCCTGTAACATGTTAACCTATTTGCTTCCAGAGTCATCGTCTTCTTCCAATCTGTTTCGGGTCACAAACTTGTTTCTAAATTTGAAAACTGTGAAAAATTACGAGATTTGAGATTCAGGCACACCTGGATATATATATTTTTTTATATTTTCTGTTTTTTAAATTTTTGTTACACAGTAGTGAACAGGAATCACAGTGCACAGACTACTGTGCTTCCATAAAAAGCATGTAGAGTATAGAACAACTTCCATTACTAATTGAGATTCTTTTTCTGTGTACAAAATCTCATCAGTTAAACTTTACTTGTTGCTGCCTCTGACATTAGCTCCTCTTTTAATATAACTTCTGGCTTAATACTGTTTCCTTCATCTACGGCTTCTTCGTCCTTCATGCTCTCTTCAGTTATTTCTTCCTCTTCCTCTTCCTCCTCCTCCTCCTCCTCTTCTTCCTCCTCCTCCTCTTCTTCCTCCTCTTGTAATTTTCCACATTCTTTTTCTTTTTCCTTCATCTCTTTGTCTTCATCTTCTTCCTCTTTTTCACTGTCTTCCTCCTCTCTTGTGATGCTTTCTCTCTCATCAAAGTCAAGCTGTGAGGGAGAAGCTCCTGCCCCTGCATTCTCATTCCCCAGGTGCTCCTGTGCGACTCCTTCTAGTTCTGTGCTGTCACGTTCCTCAGCTTCCCTTTTACAATAGGAGTAGCGATGATTCATGTGCTGAGAGTAAGACCCCGAGTGAGAAAAGCGTTTGCCACATTTGTCACATTGATAGGGCTTCTCTCCAGAGTGCAGTCGCATATGTTCAATTAAATGATGCTTATGTTTAAATGCCTTTTTGCAGATTCCGCACTCATGAGGTCTTTTACCTGAAAAATAAAAATGAAATCATTTCCCTAGAGTATATTTTGCTTGAATGTGGACTTGCTTATTGCACCTACACTGCTGAATTTTTTTAAGGGAATCTCAAACAAAAAATTAGTTCATGAGAAGTTAAAAGTGGGGTACCATTTAACAACAACCATTACAAGAGGCCCCTTCCTGACTTCTCTTCGCAAACATCAGGAGAGAGGGAGAATTGTTAGATTTGTTCTTATATAGTGTAAGTAGGAGTTGGGTGATTTGTAATTCTATCATAGTATCATAGGTACCACACTGAGACTTGCAGGCTCTTAAGTTTTCCAAAAGTTCTAAATAAGGATCTAAATAAGGAGATAATAACAGATATATAATTCCTAAGGAAAAAAGTATGGGTTTTTAAAGTAGAAAATGAATGGCATTTTATGGCATCTTAGTAGTGAGATGGAGATAATAATAATGATGGAAAATACTAGTTCATAAAATTAAACAACTGTTAGCAAGTTATTGACTGTTTTCAGACAAGTCTACAGATTAGTTAAGGATTCTATGTCTTTTAAAAATGATTTATAATTATATAATATATAATATAATTAATTATATTTTATAATTAATATTGGCATAAACTTCATCCTTTCTGCCTTTCTCAGTCTGGTTTTTCATATAGTTTTAAATTTTTAATGTGCATGGTTTTAATATTTTAATTATTTTTTTATTTTTATTTTTATTTATCTCTAAGCTGCACAGAGTTACCTGATAGGGGAAATGGGTGGCATAAAAATGTAATTAAATAAATACATAAATAAACTAATTATTGGAAACTAATGAAAAAAGTTATGCTAATATCTAATATGAAACTGGAAATTACACTACATCTTTTATTTCTGTGCAGGATTCATACATAAATTAGAGTTATGCCATGAGCCATCTTTTACAAAAGGAAGTTTATGTTAGTGATAACTTATTTTTTCACTTTTTTTTGTTTCTTCTGACATTTTAGCTCCTTTTCCTAATCCTTTCCTTGCTCTAGATGTGAATGGGTCAGACGTGTGAGCTACAAATGTGAATATTCCAATCACATCTCAATTATCTACAACAGCACAAGAGTTACTTCCTCAGTTTTAGCCTCCTTAATGGAGAAAGTATTTGCAATATTCTATCTCTAAAGTAGAATTTAAATTAATGAATTAGTTACAACTTGTTCCATTTTTCAAAAATGTTTCAGACTAGCAAGGAAAATGTCCTTTCAATCCTCTGACTCTATGATCAGTACCAATGTGTATTTGGTAAAGTCCCAATTAAAAATTGTTGTAATTTCATTTTGTATTCACATACCTGTATGTTCATACTTATGCCTTAAAAGTGAGCTACTCTTCTGGAATATTTTGTCACACAAATCACATGCATACATTCCATTTTCTGATTTTCTCATCTTTTTCTTCGGTGGTGTAGAATCAGAATCGTTTTGATCATCTACATTTGATATTCCTTCTGAGCTAGTGTCTTGTCTTTCATCCTAAAAAAAATCAAAGGACAGAATTCTTAATCTGTTAAAATATAATATTGGTAATAGGCTATACAATAAAAGCCAGAATCAATGTTTACTGCACTTTGGTAACTCATTTAATCTCAACTATGACATAACCATAAATACTGTTCTGTTAATAGCTGGAAGGCCATGAATATATGCCTCTTAGAATAAGAGATATTTATGTTCAATACTAGCCCAATAGACAGACTGTTGGTTAATCTAGGGAATGCTAGTGTAAAATAAAGGTTTTGTAAGAAAAAAATATGTAGGGTGAAAAATGCTGAAGGCAGTTTTATTAGTATCTTGTAAACATTCATAATATTTTTGCTATAAAGATCACTAGTATGACAGGTAGTCCTCATTTAGTAAATTCCCTTTTAAACGACTATTCACAAATATCATGGTGATAAATGTAATAATTTCCCCCACCAATATGTGCAATTATGTTCAAATTTGTGTCTGGCAATGCATACCAGAGTAAGAGTAATGCTAATGCTGCTGCACAATAGAACTTTATCTAAATGAGATGGTTTAGAGATGGTTTATCTAAACCAAATATCTTTGTAGCCTTCCATCACAGTTTGCTTAGCTACCATCACTGGCGAGATTCAAATAATTGAACAACCGGTTCTCTGCCCTAATGACTAGCTGGGTAGGTGTGGCTTGGTGATCATGTGACCGTGTGGGCGTGCCAACTCAACATCACTTATGTCGATGGCGCTTAGCTGTTACAATGTAATAAGGGTTTAGCAGAGAGGCAGTTTCTGTAAGCAGGGCAATAAAAATTAGGCTAGAAACAACACCAGAATGTTTCTTTTCTGCCTTCCTTACAGGATTAGCCCTGTAAAGTGGGAAAAAACAAAATAAGATTTCTTCCCCACAACCAGTTCTCTGAACTACTTAGAAAGTTAACAACTGGTTCTACCAAATAGGTGTGAACTGGCTGAATTCCACCACTGGCTACCATGCTACTTAGCAATCATTTTGCCAGAACCAATTTTGATTGTCTGTTCTGTTCTAACAATACCAACAAGCTTAAAACAGAACTTTGTAACAGTTTTTAAAATAATATGAGCACAGCAATTTACAAAGTGAATTTTCCTTAGTAATTAAGTTTACATTTAGATTTGTATCAATTACATAATTATACTTGCACTAGGTCTGGATGGGTGGAAAATCTGAGTAATTTTGCTCTGACATTAAGAATTTCCCAATCAGTAGAACATGAAATATAAAGTCATTAGGAATGCTTCACATGTATACATGAAGAACAAAAGACAACAGCTCCATGTATTCAGAAAAGGCCATGAGTTTGTAAGATTACTAATAACATCACTCCACATCAAACCATTATATGGAAAGAGACACCTCTCTTTTTGCCTTTTAGCAAAACAAGAGTGTTCCAGGGCGGCTTCTGTATAGACTATGTCTGCTTTGTTTTTATACAGCAGAACAGATTAGGAGAAAAAGGTGGACCCAAATTTCCATTGACCTGAGGCAGCAAGTCAATTTAGTTCTCAGCATTTGAAAGACCACGGATTTCTCACTAGGCTATAGAGATTTCATGTAAGCAGCAGCTTAACGGTTCCCATAAGTCAGTCTAAAAGGAGTGGCGGGGGGGGGGAGAGTGAAGGCATATTAACGGAGACTTCACCAACTTACTCCATATTGGGATGTCTAGGGCACATCTTACCAGGGGTGAAATGCTACTGATTTGGACCGGTTCTGGTGAACCAGTAGTAAAAAATGCTATTGTTCGGGCAAACGGATATTTCTGACGATCAGCTGGGTGACAATCAGCTGCGACACAAGATTTATATTAGCTAGAATCATTGGATTTCCTGCTTTCTAGCTAATCTAAATTGTGTGGCACAGCGGATTCCCCCCTTCCCCCCCCCCGCTGTTCTACTTACCTTTGCAGACTCGGAAGGCTTCAAAAAGTTCCTTTTTAAGTGCTGCACGGGCGCGCCTCAGGTGCACATGCGCGTGAAGCGCGCACTCGGTAGCAGACTCACAGAACCTGTAGCAGACTTCAGAGGATTTCACCCCTGCATCTTACTAATCATCTTGCCACATCGCATTCAACACAATTATATTTGCTGCTCCCTACATTTGATTTAATTCAGCCTTATTGACATTTTTTATCTAATTAGTAAGACAAGAAGACAACGTTGTGGATAAAATCAGAATGCTATACCTACTGTGAAAACGTCAGGAATACTTTTAATGTTCAGTAATGAGGTGTGCTGAAAACTATTAAAGGGAAATACATGACGCATATAACAACTGAAGCAGAGAACAACAAAGGGGGAGATGAAGAACAGAACTCTAGGTAGACAGAAAAAGCAACTAAAGGATTATTGCAGTACCCAAAAAGTGGTAATATACTGCAACTATTCAAAGAAAACATTTTTCAATCATTTGTTCCAATAGGCCAAATAAGCAATACTTTTGATAAATATCCATCTTCAAAAATATTTGACATAGTATTAACTTGTCCATCGCTTTCATAGATTCAAAAACAATAGCATGCATCTTCAAAATATATAGAAATATATTATAATGTAAAAATGCATGCTAGACATGTGTATTACACTATTAAACATCACAGTTTAGCCAGGTTTATAGAGAAAACCTAAACAATGGCAGCATCACTCACGAAGTTTTGATCTGAGCTGTTCACTTTTGGTTGTAGGCTATGTGATACAATTAAACATCCAGGAAATGATATGAAAGATCCTTGTTTATATAGTATTCAGCATAAAGTACTTACACAGGACGTAAAGAAAATGTTTTGAACTTTATCAGCCACATGTGATTATTCAAAGTAGCATATAATATTAGCAAAACTAAGTTTACATTTTCCATATCATGTCTGGTATTTTTTTAGTAACATTGCTAATAAGATGAAATATTCAGATATAAATGGGTATAAACTTAGGTACCTGATTTCCGCTGGCCTGCATCTGTTTTGGTGTTTCTTGAACTGTAGGGTTAACTGTGGTTGAATAAGTATAAGCTACCTGTGGGATAAGAATGGTTTGCTTATTGGCAGCAAGAGCTCTTAAGCATGGAACGCTGTTCTGGTCAGCAATGGCAACAAGTGTAGGTAGCTGGGCAGTAACTGTAGGGATAGTAATATTAATGGGATTGGCACTTGGTGGGATTACATTTACAACTGGTTCAGAGTCTGTAATACTGCTGTCTTTTTGTGGTTCTTTTTTTGCACAAGTTAAGTTCAGAGGTTCTTCCTGAACAGAATATGCACTGTTCTGGTAAACACTAGTGGATCGTTCCAATGATTCTCCATGTTGCTTTGGTAATGAAAGGTCAAGAGGTTCTATTTGTGGCTCTTCCTGGGCATTCTCGTTAAGGTACAAGAAACCCTGTGCATTTCTAGATGAAGAGAGGTTAAGGGGTGACGGGGATGGTGTGTTATGCTGCGAGCCATTATGAGCTGATCCTGTTGATATAGTCTGTGGTTTATTGGTTTTAGGAGGAACTAGAATTTTAAACAGGCTGTCCTGGTGTTCATTTTCAGCTGTAGGTCCAACATGGTTATCATAATTGTCAGGTTCAGGGGAAGAATGGCCAGATATTGGTAGAGTAATCTGGCCAGCTTGCATTTTTTTAAACCACTTTTTAACAACATTCAATGGCAAACTGACTGAATCAGCAATTTTGGAGAGCTCATCTAAGCTTGGTTGTGCATTTAACGCATGATAGGCTTTAAGGAGGGATAAAAGGTTTTTTAAAGGAGGGTTACCAGGAGGTGGGTTAACCTCCCGTGCTTCTGATAAAGCAGAGGATTCAGGTTTTTCAATTTCTGCACCACTGAGCTGAGGTGGCTGAGTGGAATTTTTGATATCATAGTGCTTTGATTCTTGAAGTGCATTAGGTTTCTCTGGACAGTCATCATGAAAAAGGCAAGTGCTATCATTGGTTTCTCTTTCAAAACTTTTTTCTTTTTCAGACTTCACTCTGAGATCTTCTGGTAGTTTCTCAGTTTTGCAGTTGTTATTTGGGGCAGAGTTTTCTTTTTTTAGATTCTGTGGTATAACCTGAAGAGGGCTAGGTTGCTCCAAACTGTAATTAATAATAATTTTGGTTGTCCCATCTTGATCAACCAAAGGAAGACTGATAGCTGAAATAACGGAATGTCCAGCTTGTTGTAAGGGTGCAGTGTTGATTGTTTCTTGTTCTTTGGATGTAAGATTGGTGTGACTATTCTCCAATACTTGCCTTATCACATTACCGTCAACTGCAACTTTAAGTACATTTTGAATGTCACTTAAGTTGATGCTTATTGGAGATACCAGACCAACAGTTGGCAAAACAACAGCTTGCACCACGCCCTGAGTAGAACTGGTTGCCTGCAATTGGCTACCACCACTAAATACCCCATTTTGCAAAGGGGCTGAACAGTTGATTCCTGATGCAACCACTATAGGTTTGAATTCATAATCCACAGGTTCAGTTTTAATTTGGTTTACAGGGAGCTGTTCTTGTAAGGGCTTATTTTCTATCTTTTGTCGTACTTGTGGTCTTGTTGGGCTACCCGGGGATGCAGAAAGAGAAGGAGAAGAGCACTGAGATGTCTTGATCCCTGATCGTGCTCGGCCATTCACAGGCACCATTCCAATACATTTCTTACTGCTTATATGGGAGCTGTAGGAACCAGAATGGGAAAAACGTTTCTTGCAGTTTGGGCATTCATATGGCTTCTCTCCTGGATACATACATATATAAAAAAGAAACATTATAATGTAGAAATGTTACTTAGAGTTATAGGATGGATTTACAAAATCAATACTTAAAATAGTTCTACGAATAAAATATGCATTACAGATGATGAAAGAAGCCTCTAATCTCCCTGATACCTATATAGCAACACTTTCAGATTTCCAGATATAGAATTAACATAGGTTGATTGATATGTTATTCAAACTTTGTAGTGGATGCAACACAACTCCTACCCTCTAAAAGGAATAGTATTTACACATTCACAGTTTGCCTTCTACTGATAATAAAAATATTCCCAATTTTTCTGCAAAAGATCCCTGTTTCTTGTGTTTATACAATATGTACATTGCATAAAATGCTTTCAAAAACAACAATTTATTCACTGGCCTTTTGCACATCAGTAGTTCAACTGAACCACTAATATAGTATGGTATACAGTACATGTGTCAAAACATTTTAAATGGTAATATCAAAGACAAATGAATGATACAAAGAAGGCATCGTGCTCATTCTGTGCTGGAGGCAAATAACTCATTGGAAGGAAAATTATGTCAAAGCATTTTATATCATATAAATACTTACACATGGAGTAATTCTAATCATTTGGACAAGAAAGTAAACAAACTGGTGTATATGACATTTCTGTGAATTAATATAACTCTTCTTGAAGCAGATTAGAATGGAAATATAAACAGGCCCATGCATAGACATATATTTTGATTCAATTCAATTGTTAAATGTAAAAGCAATAAGAGCTTAATTCATCAAGTGATAAGATTAAACTACTTCAATATTATTTGAACTAACTGCCTATTTAATTTTATTTATACAATTTTATTCTATTTTAACTATTCACTGAAAAATCATATTCAAAACAGACAAAATTTATGCTATGGCACAAAAGTTAAAAATATATACAGTGACAAACAAAAATACCGGGATATTTACCACTGTGGATTCTTAAGTGTTCCTTTAAGTGATGTTTATATTTGAAAGCTTTTCCACATTCAGTGCACTTGAATTTTCGATTACCACTAGATTGTGTCACATGTCTCTGTAAGACAAAATATGAAAATTAATTAGAAGACTAAACAAGAATAATGAAGTTTACATGTGTGAGAAATCTCTTATGTATAATAAAATACAGTGAATTTTAACAGAGTTAAAAATCATTAGATGATTGAGGATATTGCTTGTGAAAAAAGGACAACAAGGAAAGCAGGTGAGCCATATTAGATAAACAAGCCACAAAAATCACTTTATCCTCTATCTGAATTTCAGGCAGAGATGGTTTTTCCATTTTACATGGCTAGGAAATTCCGTAAGGCATTCTGTTATCCATAAAGAATCTGAATAAAGAAACATTACAAATATTATAGAAACATTATTTTTAATTATTGGAATTGATTTTTCTATTTACATGCTTCTTATTCTTACTCTTGGCCTTGAATTCCTTTATGCATCCACATCATCCGCCTGTTCTAGAGAAGATGGTCCAGTCACAAATATACTCAGTCACAAATTATTCTCCAAATAAATGCACATAAAACTTATTTCAAAAGTTAGCACAATTCAAAATGTAATAATCAGTATTCCCAAACAATATTAAAATGACTTATAATTTTATAGTTACTATAATTACTGTAATTTTTTAAAAGAACTTTTTTGGAATGTATATAATGTAGGTTTTTGTGACCTTCCTGCCTTCTGCAGGAAATGGGAGAATCACATAGAAAAAGTTAAACAAAAACCTATTACATAAAGTAGATTACACAGATGAGGCTAAACTCTCCCTTATGTCATGAATGCTGAAAAAGACTTGCAGGCAGTAGAAATCAGAAACAGAGGGGGAATCTAGTGGTTTGGTGTCTTGCTAGTTCTCCCAGGAGTTGCTAAACCCTCCTCCTAAAACATACGGTCCCCTCCCTTCCCACCGTTTGTGGGGCAAGTTGATTAGAGAGGTTGCCATCAGCTACTTCACTTGAGAAAAGTCCTCTCTGCCACTGATTTACCAGGAGATTAAATGGCAATCCCTTAGCCAGAACCAGAATCTGCACTACTATCTCATTAAGAATTGAAATCTGTGGTACATCACAGCAACACTGAATGATTTTTTTTAAAAAAAGGAAAAAGAAAGAACTACTTTCTCAAGAGGATGATCTTAGTTCTCCATTCAGAAGCTGCTCCATTAAGTCAGGATTTCTCAAAAAACACAATGCATGTGAGAACAACTCTACCTAGATTGCAGTTCTTGAAATAAAACAGATTCTATAGTGCAAATTACTGTATTTTTTGCTCCATAAGACGCACCAGACCATAAGACGCACCTAGGTTTAGAGGAGGAAAACAAGCAAAAAAGCAGGATGTGGAGCCTGAGAGGACCACAGATAGGTGTCCTCTCATGTGCCAGTTCTGCCTATTGACTCCTGCACTGCAGAAAGGAAACAGAAGAGGCAGGCAATGACAAAAACAGAAGAGGCGGAGTTCAGCACTGTAAAAGGACCCTGCCGCTGCAGCCTGGCTGCTATTCACCAAAGAATCACAAAGGACTTTTGGGGGGGGAAAGTGTGTTTTATGGAGCAAAAAATATGGTAGTTTAAAAAATCTTAGCTTACTCCCTCAATTCACTAGCTATGTATATTGGTAATAATATTACTAAATCTTTCATGGTTTGTCATTTCTGGATTGTCTGAGTTAAGTTCTACATAAGTCTTACCCTGTTCTAGACATTCTGGGGTACAGATCAACATGACGTATTAGAAAGTGTACTAGGGTGTACAGATTAATAAACATCTCTTCAAAAATTAGCAACAGTTGATTGATTACACCTATCGAGCAAGAGCCTTCCTAATTTTTCTTCCATAGAATATCTAAAATGATTTCTCAGCAGATGTTGACAGGTGAGGCTGAAAATAATTCTACCATTAATATTCAGTTTTAGACTGAATTTATTATGTCCTTCATATTCATATGTGTACTGACTGATTCATATCAATATAAATATTGATATCAAACATACTTTTTATTATCATGTGAAAATGTAATTATCTTATGCTTCAAGACATTTCTTTAAACATATATTGGACTAAATTCATTGTATTCTAAGAATTATTTCATAAACCATCTTGATTCGTAGTGTCTGAAGAAAATAACAACAACCATGCATCAAGTGGCTTTCCAGCTCAATAATTCATCATTATTTGAATCAATAAACTTAGCATTTCTCCAAATTCAAAGATCCCCAGGGATCAGATAGGCATTTTATGGTCTGATTGTATTTAGAATGAAGGACTGCATGAAATTCTGTCTATGCATTGGATGCAGTTTTATTTTCCACTGTATGGCAATTAATTACATTCCAACTGCAGCATATATTAAAAAAAAATTCTATTTGTGGAACAGAAGAAAGTAATGGAGTACTACATAAATAAATGCTGTTCAATTCATGTCAGTATTCAGAAACAGATTATGTTCATAAAGGGGAATAATATGGATAAATATGTGTTGGTTATAGTAATTACTCTTATTTTGCAGATAAATTTAGTTAACCTAGTTAATATTTTGTAGAAGTTCAAATTGATATAAGTTAACTGATTAGTTATTCTCTTGAATGAAACTTGTCAATCCATCTGATGATTTCAAGCTATGGATCATATTTTGAATAACTCTACATGTGAAGCTGGGCATTTGCTTCTACCACTCCTGGCTAGGATTTGTATACAAATCTGGACATTGGGGCCAGATGTTAGTGGCAAGGATATAGTAAAGTAGAAGAAGAAGCAGTGAAATGGAACCAGGAACACAGAGGCTTTGGAGACTGGTGGTAAATTGGGAAAGAAATGAAGAAGGCATGTTGGATCAGTGATTGCTGTCATTTTGAGGATGAGGCTGGAATTTGGAAGGCAAGGCAGGGTTCAGGTTTTCAAGAGGAGGCTGTGGTAGAATGAATAAGAACACTGAAGCTTGGAATTTAGGAAAAAATGAAGAAAGTATGCGGTTAGAGCAGGAAAGGCAGATAGATGGAGGAATGTGGAAGAAAATTTTGCAGACTGTAGGAAGTAGTATAGGAAGAGTAGGGTGGACTTCCGGTGCAGCTGTCAGGGTGGAAAGACCGGTGCAGTGTTGGCTCCTCAGTGCCAAGTGTTTTTCTTGAGCCTCTACGGCTTTATTTTGCCGTTCTCAGCCCCGGAGAGGTTGGAGAAATGGAGGGGCTTTCTTCGGAGGCGAGGAGCCTCACCGCAATGAAGCCTGAGCTCCAAATATCCGGAGGACATGAAGAGGGCTGTGGAATGGCTGCCCCAAAGCTGATGATACTCAGTTTTTGAACAGCACAAGGAGATGAGACAGAACGGAATGGAAAAAGAAGAAGAGTGGGGATTGAATTTGGCACTGATGGTACTGTGCAATGAATAAACAGAATAGTGGCAGCCAAGATTGTAAGTGAAGGAAGCTTTTATTTATTTGCTCTTCGGCTTTCTCACTGCTGCGGAATCCTGGTGAAATGGAAGAACGACACCCTGTTTAATTGGAATAAGTACCAGAACAGAACTTGTGTAGAGGTGGCAACAATTGAGAGGAACTTTACAAAAAAGAGTAACGACTCTCTGAAACAGTAACTGTGAAATTGAAGGCGATTAGCAGGGGGTGATTCTCTTCCTGATCCCCCTTCCTCCCCGGGATTATTGACAGTGAGCCCTCTCCTGCTTAACCTTTTTATTGTGATAAATTGGAATAGTATTTGAATTTAATATTTTTCTGAATCTCCATTAATTTTTTTTGTTCTACTATAAAATATATGGTGCAATAAGTTAATTAATTGTAACTGAAGATAATTTATATTTCTTAAATCTTTATTAATTACAAACAATAATTGATGACTAATTGACTATTTAATTATTCATTTTGATTTGTTATTTAGTATAATTTTGTTTATTATATAGTTTGTATACATTATAAGATTAAGACTATATTAAGAAAAAAGTATTTGGTATAAGGTAGTGTTTGCTAAATAATATATTGTAATTAATTGTTGATAGGATAATTTTGAACTGATTTTTTATCTTAGATTTGTAGGATAGTGTTAAACAATTGGCGTTGAACAGTAATAAGAGATTTAAATAAGAAGGAAAGTTGAATTGACTGTGCAATCCTAAACAGACTACTTAATATTAGTGTATGATAATTTGGAAAAATCTCCTTTGCTTGGCTAACATGTCTACTACAGTGACATCAACAAAAGTGATGAAGAAACATGTAGCCTCAATAGCAGCATCCTCTCCTATTACAACTCCCCCAGGGCTAAGAAAGTCATCTGAAAGTTTATCAACAGTAGAGAAACCTGTCACAATGCAAGGAATTCAGGCGATGTTTCAGAACATTCAGGAAATAATGGAGAAAAATCAAGAATCGACATCTATAAACTTTGATGACTTGAAGACTGAAATGAGTGAATTAAGAGGAGAGATTAAACAAATTAAAGAAACACTGGGAGAGATTAGATCGATCTGTTCAGAAAGCTGGGAGACAGCAAGAGGGGGCGGAGGTTTCCTAACTGTCTGACTCGATCTGCCCAGATACAGCAGTTAACCCTCTCTCATGACCACTGGCCCCTCGCTCCCTTAGAACAACCTTAACTAAACACGAAGATCGGCTGACAGAGGTTGAAAAAACTACTGAACGAGTGGAGGCCCAGATGGAAAGGTGTGAACGGAGATGTGTACAAGCGTTTGCGAAACTGGAAGATGAAGTGGTATTCTTGGAAATGGAGAAATCTGCCTTTTTCTTATGCCTCCAGAATGTGGTGGAGGATAAAGAGGAACGGCTTGATGAGATTGTGGAGGAAGTGATAGTGGAAGTATTTGGAAAAAGAAAAGAAGAAGTCTATTGTGATATAGATGAAGTTTACCACGTCTATGCTAATTACGCGAGACGCCACAATTTGCCCAGAGAAATCCACGTGAGGCTTGCTAAAAAGGCGCTTAGAGATCCATAAGGCTAGGGACAGAATGTTACCTATAAAGGTCATCAGATCACAATCTTAAAACAGATACCTAGAAGGGTACGGGAGCAGAGACAGAATTACCAATTTATAACCTTGCAGTTGAGGAAACATAATGTGCCATATAGATGCTGCTTCCTGAAGAGCTTCTGGTGACATGGCAGGACCGGAAAGTTAAAATTGAGAATTTACAAGATGCACAGGACTTTTGAGAAAACTTTTTTGGACTTAGTGAACATGAAAGAGATAAAGAAACAGTAAAAGAGGCATCAGAAGGATGATTAGAGAACTGAGGGAGGAGCACAAGTATATCATGGGAAAGGGAAATGAGATAGGAGGAAGGGGGAAGGAGGAGTAGAAGAGTACGGAATAAACTCGCCTGACAGCAAAATTTAAAGGGATTAATAGATAAAAATGGATCAAGGAGTGAGACTATTGATGGTGAATGTCAATGGCCTCAATGTTCCGACAAAGAGAAGATGTATCTTATCGAAACTTGTTAAAGCCAAAGTGGATATAGCATGTTTGCAAGAAACTCATATTAAGCTATCTCAATTGAACTTATTGAAATGGCCAAAAGCAGGGAAATTATTCGTAGCGGCCATGGAAGAGAGAAATAGAGGAGTAGCAATTTATGTAAAGGAACATTTCTCGCCAAAACAACAATTTTCAGATGAGGAAAGAAGAATGTTAATACTGGAAGTGGAATTATTACAGAGTAAGGTATTATTAATAAGAATCTACGCTCCTAATACCAAACAGGGATCTTTCTTTCGGAGAGTATGATGGAAAATTCGAGATTTAGAATACGAGCAAGTATGTCTCTTGGGCGATTTCAATGCAGTAATCAATAGGACATGGGATTATAAAACGGGGAAAAATCCAAAAGGGGAAAATAGAGGACAAGATAAGAGGATTCTACCAGCCATTTGTAATGAAATGAGGGATGAATTGGAAATGAAAGATATTTGGCGTGAGCATAATTCGACAGTTGAACAATTTACTTATTACTCCCCCAGGCATAAATCGTGGTCCAGGCTGGACATGATTTGGTTATTGCAAGAGCTTACTACCCAAGTGCTGGAGGTCAAGATCATGCCGAATGATTGGGCGGACAACAATCCAGTATTAGCTGTCTTAAATAAGGAAGGGAAGAATAGGAAGAGATGGATGATGAGACTGGAGACTTTGAAAGAATCTGAATTTATGCAAAAGCTCAAGACAAAAGTGATCTTTTTTCAAGAAAATAGGACAACAGGAATGCCCCTTCAAATAGTGTGGGATGCTGTCAAAACCTTTATAAGGGGTCTTATTATTAAACACACGGCTATTAAACGTAAAAAAGAAGAACAAGACAGGGGTGAGATATTAAGTAAATTAACAAAGGCTGAGGAACAACTGCAACATAACCCACTGACCACTGAAGGAAAAGAACAGATAATATTGTTGAAACACCCAACTTAATCTTTTGGATTTGGATGTGATGAAAGATAAGATAAAGATGGCAAAGCAGAAACATTTTGAGTGAGCCAATAAATTAGGAAGATGGCTTACATTTAGATTAAAAAAGGAGAAACAGAGTAGATGAATCGAACAATTAGAAGATAAGGATGGGAATCTAATAAGAGATAAGGAAGAGAAAGAAAGAATTGTGGTGGACTTCTATAAGGAATTATATAGGAAGGAGAAGATTTTGGCAGGAGAGACGAAAAAGTATATAGAGAATTTGGACTTACCTAGGCTATCTAATTTGAAGAAACAAATTTTGGAAGAAGAAATTACTTTAACAGAGATTGAAAAAGCAGTAAAGAAGCAGGAGAATTTAAAAACACAGGGCACAGATGGATTTCCGGCTGAGTTATATAAACCATTGTCTGAAGTAATGGGGGAACACATGAAGGATTTATTTAATGAGGTGCTTGGAAAAGCAGAAATTCCCCATTCATGGAGGGAGGCCAATATTAGTTTAATACCTAAAGAAGATCCCCCTCCAACAGATATAAAAAACTATAGACCAATATCTCTCCTGAACTCAGATTATAAAATATTTACAGCAATTTTAGCAAATAGGTTAAAAGGTTTTCTAAATGAATTTATACATATCAATCAAAATGGGTTTTTACCGTCACGACAATTACGAGATAATTTGAGAGTTATGCTAAATGTACTTGAATACTATGAAAACCACCCAGGCAAATAGGTCGCTTTAGTTTTTATAGACGCCCAGAAAGCATTTGACAGGGTCAATTGGGAGTTTATACTATTACAATTAGAACACATGGGCTTTGGACAAAGATTTCTAAATGCAATTAAAGCCATTTACTTTAAACAAACTGCCAGATTATTGATAAATGGTGATTTGACGGAAGAATTCCTTATTGGTAAAGGTACAAGACAGGGTTGCCCTCTTTCCCCTTTATTCTTTATATTATTGTTAGAGACTTTACTGCGTAAAATAAGAAATGAGGAAGGAATAAAAGGCCTTAAAATTAGAGATCAGACATACAAAACCCAGGCCTTTGCAGACGATATGGCCTTTATTTTGGAAGATCCTATAAAATCTTGTTTATCCTTGCTGGAGAAAATTGAGGAATTTGGGGCTGTAGCAGGTCTGTTAATTAATAAAAAGAAGACAAATATTTTAACCAAGAACATATTAGAGAAAGGTAAGCAGGATTTAGAGGAAGCAACAGGACTTAGAGTAGTCAGTAAAACCAAATACCTGAGAATTTGGTTAATGTGTAGATGCTCTAGTATCCAGGAGGATAATTATATTAAATTATTAACCCAAGTAAGAAAAGATCTTCATAAGTGGGGCAAAATTCAATTATCACTCCTGGGACGGGTAGCAACAATAAAATCCTATGTCTTACTGAAATTCAATTTTCTTTTTCAAACAGTTCCAGCGAATTTACCTAATTTTTTTTTCATAGCTCTAAATCAGGCAGTAACTAAATTTATATGGAAGGGGAAAAAACTCTGGATTAAAAAGAAAATGATGCAGGAGATAAAAGAAAGTGGGGGTGGGGTGGGGTGTTTGGGCTTACCATGTTGGGAGAATTATTATTCAGCCGTTTTATTAGTTTGGGTCAAAGAATGGATCACTCTAAGTAATAATCGTCTTCTTAGGATAGAAGGCCACGATTTACAACAAGGTTGGCATATGGCACTTTGGCGGGATAATACCCCACAAAGCAAATGGTTCACTCGGCATTACATAAGAAACATTCTAATTCGGAATTGGGAGAAGATTAGTAAAAAATATTATATCAAAATACCGTGTTGGATATCACCTCTAGAAGCTTTCATACCCCAAACTATTTAATATTGCAAAAAAATCAATGTATAAAGACTTGCTGAACACACGAGGAGAGCTAAAGTCAAGACAGGAGCTGAATTCTCAGGGTTTTCAATTGGATTGGTGGACTTACCTGCAGGTCCAATCAAAATATAAAAGGGATCGAGATAGACATGGCATAAATGTTGACCTGCAGGAGTTAGATAAAATTTTGATGGGTCAGGAAAAGGGTATGATCTCTAAATATTATAAATTGTTGATGAGGATAGATATTGGCGAAGAAGTAATAAAGGGGACACAATGATTGCCTGGGGGAAAAATTTTGGCTACCTAATTCACCTTGAAAAATGGCAAGACGTTTGGTGGGGAAACATGAAATTAGTAGTATCTACTACATACAAAGAAAATATTTATAAGATGTTATATAGATGGCATCTCCCGCCAGACAGATTGGCAAAAATGTTTACTGGACAGTCCGCTGAATATTGGAAATGTGGATTTGAACGTGGTACTTATTATCATCAATGGTGGACATGTCCAGAAGCAATTAAATTTTGGGAGAAAATTAAAAAATGGCTAAAAGAAATTTTAAATCAGGAGTTTGAATTGTGTCCAGAGACATGCTTGCTCGGCTCCAAACTGGAAAACATTAAAAAAGGTTCGTGGTACCTCGTATTACATATTATTACTGCAGCGAGAATAACATTCGCTCAGTTTTGGAAAGATAAAAATATCCCATCAGATGAAGCAATAATAAAGATTTTGAACTGTGCGGAAGCAGATAGATTGAAAAAAAACCTGAAAGATAGAGACCAAACGCAAACATGTTTATCTTGGGAAAAATGATATACTTGGCTATCGAAAAGAAAACCAAAATCAAAATCAGAATAATATAAATAGGCGTTGTATTTATTGAAAATATTTTACAACACATATAAAGTGAGGTCGGATAGACTTGATTGATTTATAAATTTAAAATAGGTTGTTCTGTCTCCCCCGGAATGTAGTATGAATTTATTGTATAGGTTTGTACTAAATATTAGGTTACTAAGGCATTATTTATATGCATTTATGTTCTTTGTTTTGTTGTTTTGTTTTGTTAGTTGTCTGGTGTGTTGTCTTCTTTTTTAACTATAAATGTAAATAAAGGTTTGTTTGTCTTTTTAAAAAAAGGAAGAGTAGGGTGTAGGATTCATTAGATTAAATGGGGCAGTGTAAGTATAAAAGTTTAGTGAGGGGTACAGTAATGAAGGAGAAACAAGGTTAGAGGTAAATGCATACAAATGTGGTTTTTGGAAGTGACTTTATCTTGGAGTATAATTGGATGGTGGGAAGGTGAGCAGAGTTAGAGCCTAACCATTTGGCCAGACAGATACTGGTTAATGGCTAGAGGCACCCTATGGTCCAAAAGGCTCCTAATTAGAGTTTTGATGACTGCATATGGTATAGTGAAGCCTCAGGCGATCTACCTGGGCTATTGACTTGGACCAGATCTGAGTCATGCACTGGCTTTATTCTGTACCAAGTGAGTTTCAGCTACTCTAGATCAGGGGTGTCAAACTGGCAGCCTGTGGGCTGGATGTGTCACGTGCAGGCCATGCCCAGCCCAGTTCCGCAAAGGGGAAAAAATGTCACGATACATCACATGATGGCAACGTGACGCTATGAGTTTTACACCTGTGCTCTAGATGGACCAGGAACCCTGAAACTATTTTTACTGAGATTGGTTTTAATAACACACTATAGCACACTTAATCTTTATCATATGATCTCTATGGCTGAGAGCAAGTCAAGGATTACAAATTAACAATGACTACCATAGGTGCCTTTATAAAGACGGGCATACCAATGTCTTAGATCAGGTCCATTTATAGACCATAATTTCCGTTGAACTCTGAACTAACCTAACCTATACAGCCAGCAAGCCAATTGAAAGTATCAATGAAGTAGAGACAAGTCACTAAATCATCAGCTAGTTTGCTATTTTCTTGCCCTTTCCATACCTATCCCCCACCAGTATGGAGAAAGCCATGCCTTGTGCATGTATTGCATTTTAGACATGCTCTGTTAACGTATCATTATAGCAATAATAAACAATGTTATCCAGCTTATATACATTTAGGCACACTGGTATCTGTTCAACATTTTACCTGTTTATTAAAATAGTCATATTTTAAGAGGCAAAGCCTCTTTAGGGGACATTTCTCTTCTAAAAGCTAATCGTTTGGAACAATTATGAAATACATGCAGATCATTGGACTTCTGTAACAAGACATCTGAACTTCTATGCTCATAATTACAAGAAACATTACAGGCCAAAATAATCTAATTATTCTTCATCTTGCAGTTTTCTGTGTATGAAGTAAACATATCATTTTGGCTTTACAGAATGTAAACTTCTAACTGAAAAATAAAATTCATCGTTACTTAAAATGGAACATGAAATAATTGTTCCAAAATATTTCACCAATAAGTAAATACAAAATGTAATATTTAAAGTTATGGGAAGTGCCAAAATACCTGGTTTTATGCTAGAGATATATTCCCTGAAAATTTGCACAAAGAGATTTATTCAAATAAAACAAGTCACTGATTCAATGGAAAAAAAGTTTTGGGATATAATGTAATATAATGTCAACTTTTAAAATCTATATGCTTTGACAAATGTGCTCATTCATTTTTAAAATCTTACTCTGAAACACTACATTATTCAAACATGTTTTCTTCCTTGTTTCATGTCCTATTGTATGAACAGTGACAGCATTTTCTCCATATTTTCTACAGCTGGATTTATAGTATTATTATAGCAGACAAAGAAGTAAAAGGACCACAAAATTTAGCATTCTTTGTAATGTTGCACATATTAAGAACGTTCCCAAATTAACAATTATTCTAGCGCTGAGAATCCTTTACTAGTCTCAGTATAACATAATATGCTCATTATTTGTTTCTACTGTTAGGAGGTCTTTTTCCTTTTGGATAAGAAGATTGGACAAGATCTTAATGGTCATTTTAGTCCCATAGTAGCAGTGATAACTAGAAGTAAGTAGAGGATAGATAAAAGAACATGGGGGAATGAGGACAGAAAGGAGTTTTGGTGGGAACTGTTCAAACAGTTTTGACCGCAAGAAGTACTGGAATGTTTCCAGATCTCTAAGCTGGGATAACTCACACAATAGTGACTTTTTTTTTTTTGCCTAAAGCAAATCTTGGATGAAAATGATCAATCACAGAATACAGATTCATAGAAAGCAAGGGGAATATTTACAAAGCTTGGAAGCTAAAATGTTAGCGTAACACTGACTGAAAAACCTGTGCATGAAACATAAAATAGTGCAAGAAAAAACATTTGTGCTAAAAGTCAGATTCAAATTCAAACAAAATGAAATCCATCTAAAGCAATTACTAATATGGAACAGAATGATCATGGAATTCATTACTCACTTGATCTCTTCCTGATTTATGTGATGTCATATGGCGTTCAAGTTGTGTTCTGTATGCAAATGTGTAACTGCATAAGGAGCAACTAAAGTTATCTTCATTTTTTTCATGGCGATATTTTATGTGTTCTTTCAGAGAGGTAAAGCGTTTATACCCTCTATCACAGTAAGGGCATGTGAGTAGCTGCGAAAATGCATCGGGTGTGCCTGAATGAGAATAATAAAGTATTATTTTGTTGATCCATTATTACAGTCACTCTATTTCAGAATTGGCTTTTCATTTTCATCAGTTCACCTCTAATCAGGACCAAGTGGTGGTAAAACGTATCTATCTATGCTGCATAGATATATTCAAGTTTCCTGTCATTTAACTCAGTTTAAAAGCATAAAACAATCTTTTGCAGATCAAATAGCAAAATTAGAGATAGTCCTGCAGGAGTGACGACCGCTGAATAACTACCTGTTCCTGATCAACTTCTTATACCATTGTCTACTCTGTATTTTTTCTCTAACAGCTTGACAGCTTGATCTGAACTACTGTCACACTTCCAAGCTGTTGTGAAAAAAACCATAAGGATACCTTATTGAACAACTGTGGTGGCACGGTGGTTAGAATGCAGTATTGCAGGCTAATTCTGCTCATTGCCAGCAGTTTGAGTCTCACTGGCTCAAGGTTGACTTAGCTTTCTGTCCTTCCAAGGTTGATAAAATGAGGATCCAGATTGTTGGGAGCAATATGTTGATTCTGTAAACCACTTAGAGAGTGCTGTAAAAGCACTATGAATCAGTATATAAGTTTAAGTGCTATTGGTATTATTACCAATGGTCAAAGTTGATTTAACATGTTACTTAGCAAGATACACTTGGGGCCAAACTCCTGGCCTGATAGGTCCTGGTGACGAACCCACTCTGGTTCCTGCTCCAATGCCTGGATAGGCAGATGTTTTCTGAATGGCTAATAAGGCGTTTAAATGCCAGGGCAACAAAACCACAGAACCAAATCACATACTTTGCCTGTCAGGACAGCTCCATTCTACAGTGATTTAGAATCAAAGCTATGGAACCAGGAGAGATTTCAGTTGTGGAGAACGCAAATGTTATGCCTATATAATTTTCTGCTGAATGAATGAATAGTATTTAACTCAATAGTGGGAAAAGATACTAGGTTAAGAAGTACATTAAGAATCCTTTTTTTGAAAAGTTTATCTACATAAGCTATAGCAATAGCACTTAGACTTATAAACTACTTCACAATGCTTTACAGCCCCCCCTAAGTGGTTTACAGAGACAGCATATTGCCCCCAACAATCTGGCTCCTCATTTTACTCATCTCGGAAGGATGGAAGGCTGAGTCAACCTTGAGCCGATAAGATCTGAAGTGCCAATCTGCTGGCAGTCAGCAGAGGTAGCCTGCAGTATTGCATTCTAACCCCTGCACCACCACTGCTCTTAAAGTAGGTTTCAAGTAATTTACCACAAGTAGTTCTTATTTAATGGCGACTTTTTCAGCAACTGTTTGAAGTTACAACGCTGAATGAGTGCCGTCTATGTCTGGTCTCTGAAGTTCAGCTCATGTAGTCATGAGATTGTGATTCAGGTGTTTGGCAACTGACTAATGCTTATGATGGTTGCAGCGGCCCACTCACATGATCGTCAGTCAGTGGGAACTGGCAGGGAAGATTGCAAGGGAAGATCTGGTAAGTTGCTTGCATTCTTCCCTATCCTTGCCCTGATGTACTTGTGAAGTGCCTTGAGGGTCCCACATTCATCCTCCCGGGCCTGGCAATAGACACCTACCTTTTAGCTTGCTTGCAAACTGCCTTGTACTTAACAACAATTCTTGCTCTAATGATGGCGATGAGGAGTGCTGGAATTGATTGTTACTAAGTACTGTAGTCATTATATGCTTTATGATCATATCACTTAGCAACATTGCAGTCTCAATTACCATCATTAAACTATCTGTGTTGCTCTTATATAATGTTTCTTTATATAATGTTACTTTCATAATACCTCATGACAATTAATTACTATTTCATTATGACATCCATACAAGTGCTGAATTTTTAGTGAAATGTACTACTGCAACAAATCATTAATTTTAACAATATCCAAAATATAGTAGATGCAGCATTTGACAAGGGCTATGCCTATACTCTTTTAAGAGCCAAAAGATGTGACATTGAAATGCCTAATAATCTCTCTTCTTAAAGTAACCAAGGGAAAGAGGGGCCTAATTTTCACCAAAATATTGGCATTGATAGACAGGGTTTCCAAAGCTAATTTCTCAAATTAAAATATCTATCAAATCTGCAATTTATTATTCAGTGGAGTGTAAAGCAGTTTCATTGGAGCAAATCAGTTAAGCAATTGGTGCAAGCAAAGAGTTAAGCACTGAAGCGACTTAAAGAGACAAAAAAAATCTGAAAAGTTATGATTATTAATTTTCTACATTATACTTGATTTAGCCCAAAGTTGGATATTAAACAAGAAGAAAATGGAAATGGAATGGGCAGAAATAGAGTGTTCTAGTAAACATGGTGGGTTTTCCCCCCCATTTCTTCTTCGGTCAAACTTGATTCTTGCTTTTCAGAAAAGATCTTTTTCTTTTCCAGATACTTACCAGATCATTTCCATCTGATTTTACTCTATCCAATTTTCACTAACTGAATTCCTCATCAATTCTTTCACCAGTGTTTTTTGTTTAAGGAAAAGTTTGAGTCCTCTGGGGATTCTATGACTTCAATATTTTAGGCATGGGTAAAGTATGTTTTTTCCCCAAAGCTAGCTGCCTTTTTTTTTTTTGCTTTTCTGGAATGAGCACTGTAATAGAAACAGTATATATATATATTTGAAACATGTGTGTTTTATTTTTATTTATTTATTTTGTCAAGCATGTATTAGATAACAGATATAAGTATAAACATGATTATGAATACATGAAATGGATACGAATAAATGGGGACATTAGGACAGGGACGGTAGGCACGTTGGTGCACTTATGCATGCCCCTTACAGACCTCTTAGGAATGGGGTGAGGTCAACAGTAGACAGTCTAAGGTTAAAGTTGTGGGGGTTTGGGGAAGAAACCACAGAGTCAGGTAGTGCATTCCAGGCATTGACCACTCTCTTGCTGAAGTCGTATTTTCTGCAATCAAGTTTGGAGCGGTTTACCTTAAGTTTTTATCTATTGTGTGCTCGTGTATTGTTGTGGTTGAATCTGAAGTGGTCATTGACAGGTAGAACATTGATGCAGATAATTTTATGTACTACACTTAGGTCAGACTGAAGGCAGCGTAGTTCTAAGTTGTTTAAGCCCAAAATTTCAAGCCTGGTGGCATAAGGTATCTTGTTGAGAGCAGAGGAGTGGAGGACTCTTCTTGTGAAATATCTCTGGACTTGCTCAATTGTATTAATGTTCAATATGCAGTGCAGGTTCCAGGCAGATGAGCTATATTCGAGAATTGGTCTAGCAAATGTTTTGTATGCTCTAGTTAGAGGTACAATATTACTAGAGAAGAAGCTATGGAAGATTAGGTTAACAACTGTTAATGCCTTTTTGGCAATGTTGTTACAGTGGGCTCTGGCACTTAGATCATTAGAGATCAGTACTCCAACATCCTTGACAGAGTGAGGGTCGTCTACAAGGTCGTATCCACCCAGCTTCTATTTTGTGTTCTGATTTTTTTTTGCCAATGTGTAAGACAGAGCATTTGTTGGTTGAGATTTGAAGTTGCCAATTGTTTGACCATTCTGACACATAGTCAAGGTATTTTTGAAGTGTAGTAGCATTATCGGTCATGTTGAATAGTTTTACATCATCAGCGAAGAGAATGCAGTTGCTTATAATATGATTGCAAAGGTCATTTATGTAAAGTATAAAGAGTGTCGATCCTAAAATGCTGCCTTGTGGGACACAAGTGCAGGATTTGATTGGGTGCTTCCTATTTTGACCACTTGTTGCCTGTTTGACAGGAACACAGCTATCCAATTATTCAAGGCTCCAGAAATGTCATAAGATTTTAGTTTTAGAAGTAGTTTGTCGTGTACCACTGAATCAAAGGCTTTACAGAAGTCTATGTAAATTGCGTATATTGCTTTGCCCTGATCGAGTTGTGTAGTCCATATGTTTTTGCAGTGTAGGAGTTGCAGATTACAGGACAAACTTTTCCTGAAACCAAATTGTTAGAGAGTGGATTGTTTGTCTCTAAGTGGAGGGTAATGGATTGATTTATGATTGATTCCATGAATCTGTGTGTGTGTGTGCATGTAGAGGGGAATTTGATTCAAGTCTGTGTATGTTAACTTATTTTCACTTATTTATGAATTATTTTACAGAAACTTCTTTTCTGTACAGTGTTGATTCTTGCTGGAATTGAAAACATGACCTCAAAGGATTGCTTGTTATATATTATAGAGATGCAATGCTCTCACAGATGGGTTATATAGCTTTAGATCAGTTTTTTTTTCAATTTGGCAACTTTAAAATGTGTGGCATGCTGGCTTATGTGGGAATTTTGGGGGGTTCAGGTCAAGACATTTTAAAATGGCCAAGTTTGAAAGACACTGCTTTAGATGCAATTTATTCAGTTCTTGCTTCTAATTTCCATTATTTTAGAAATTACAGCCTTGCTTCTAATTACACAATTTGAAAAATTTACATAAAGCCAATCAGGGCTTACCATTTTCATCCTGACCACTAGCCTCAGGTGTACCTTGGTGTTGTTCTTCCTCAGGTGCTTCAGGGTAAATAACTGCTGTATCTTCTTGTTGCAAAAATTCTTCGACATTCGGGTCATGATTTTGTTCATTTTCTGCATCAGAATCACATTCATCTTTTACTAGAAACGAGGATTGATAATTTTCTGTAATTATTTGTATTATGTCTTTATAAGCTGAGTGCTCAAGATCAGGGGCGGGTTCCAAATCCCGGCACTACCGGTTTGCTTGTGCGCGGCAGGGCACTTCTGCGCATGTGCAGAAACATCCGGGCAGATGGGCAGAGCCTCCCGCTGCTACTGGTTCACCCAATCCAGTGCAAACCGGTAGCAACCCACCACTGCTCAAGATGATCAATAAAATTTAAGATAAAGGAACAACAAAAGAGTATTTAATATTAAACAAGGGTGGCTGTGTGTTGTGTGTTAAAAAAGTCAAGATAGTGGCCAAAATAATGCAGTCAAAGTGCTGTCCCTTTTTAATTATACCCAACACATGTTAAAAAGGGGAGGGGCTTTACTTGCATGATTGTGGCTGACATCTTGACTTTTTACCTCCATTGTGGATACTCGATAGTAAATATGATAGCTTTTTCCAATCTCGGACAACTTTGATATGTGTAAAGACTGAGATGAAAATACAGAGGTGGATTCTGGTAACCAATGTTAAAATTTCAGTATTTTACCAAGGTTTATTTTAACATGCTATAGTTGGATGTACAGATCACTTCTATACTATCCCCATCATATTCTCTACTTACACCATCTTAATCTTTCCTTTGACATTTGAAATGTTTTAAGAACTATAGATGCAATAGAGATGCAATAGGAGAGCTCTGGATGAAGTTCCCCATCAAAAAAACCCTTTTATTTTTGGACAAATATGATCCTTTTAGCCTAAATATCTTATATTTTGGAATTATTCCACGGTATTTAATAGCTCAGACAGTAGTTAGGTGAAATTACAGATGAAAAGAGGGAAAAGTCTGAGTTTAAATTCTTATTTTAGCTTTATAAACAAGAACATGTCAAAAAGAATAAAAAAACACAAAATGACTCAGTAGCATAAATTTAGCAAAAAAGAAAAAAGAAAGAAAGAAAGAAAAAAAGAAAAAAAGAAAAGAAAAAGGAGGGGAGATTGAAGAAATATCTTAATGTTGAAAACTAAGTAAAATTGATGCCAAACTGGGAAGGAAAATAATTGCTTTATCAATTATGTAAAAAAAGTATTATATTTTCATAAAAGTATGCTTCATGACCAGTTTGCCTCACTCTGAATAGGGCTTTATTTGATAACATTATTATCATCCACCAAATTTAATTGGCTATGTCTATGTTTTATCACATTTTCCAGCAATGTGATTTAAGTTGTTTTTTTTTTAAAGTCAAAGTAGCACCTGAATGTAGTATATGGCTGAGGATATGATTAAAAAAATGGAAATTGGTGAAACATTATTTTAGGCTGTTCCAAAGTGTAGTATTTGTCTTCAAAATTTAAACAACATTCAGCAAGATCTGTATATTAGACATATATTATAGCATTCACAATTTCATTTTGAAATGGAAGTTTCAGTATATTTCCATTTTTAAAACATTTATATTTGAATTAAACAGGGTTTCCCCTTTAAATTGCACTTCCAGACGGTAGAATTATTTTTTAAAATCATTTATTTGGACACAGTGAAAATTGCAAAAGGTTCTAATAAAGCAGTTCATGAGCTGATTTGACAGAGAGGATTTTTGTTCTTGAAGGTATCAGTCAAGTGGGAAAAGAATCTCTAGAATATGGAAAATTGATCTTTCAAAAAGAAAGCAAATTCTCTTGCCCCACCATAATCTCTAACTAGATACTAATTTCCATCTCCTCTATCTCTCTTCTCCTATAACTTGCTCCTTGTCACCTTCCTTCTTTTTCCAGACTGATGGACAAACTTCGAAAAACAAACAAAACAAAGCCAAGAAAAGTAGAGTTGCACATCATCTTTTTTTCTAAAAAAAGCTTATAAAGTCCATTTGAAATTTTGAGTAATTCTTTGAAATAAAGGTGATGCCTCACTTGTATACACACACACACACACACACACACACACACACACAGACACACACACACCCTGTACATATACCCTGTTTCCCCCAAAATAAGACATCCCCTGATATCGGGCTTTTGAGCGCATGGCAATAAAGTCAAACGTTTATTTCAGGGTTCAAAAAAATATAAGACAGGGTCTTATTTACAGGGAAACATGGTATATGTACAAGTGAGGCATCACCAATATCAAAGAGGATTTCTACAGGAACAATGTACTGTCTTTTTCCTGCCTCTATCCTGGATATAGGTATCCCTTGCTTATAGTAGCACAAACTAGGATCAAACTTTTAAATTTGCCACCTGAGAGTTTTTTTTTATTTCGCCAAGATGTCATCTTTGTATATTAAATGTAATCTAAATTGACTTGAATATATTTTGTTGCAGTATAACTTTTAAATACTATTTGTATTTACTGTTTTATTGCCATATATTTTAAAAGAAGAAAGTTTGAAAGTTGCCAAAATAGTTTTGTTGCATTTGCCTCCTTATTTTCAGAAATAGCTATTGCAATTTTAAAATTAGTCTTAGTATCTGCCATTATATCTAGAGAAATTATGAAAGGCATTATGGTATCGTAATGCAAAATGTATGTTCATTTACACAGCATATCCTTTTAAATAGGTGTACAAATTTGCAAGATGGTAAAATAATTTATTTTTAATATTCTTAAAACAGAACCCAAATAAATTCTTTATCCACTGTTCTGCAAAGAATAACAGCCAAGAAATTGCAGAGGCACTGAAGTCAAGGGAAGTAGCTGTTGTGCATAATTTATCAGCAACACTTTTAAATTGCACTATTGGGAGCCTAATCTGGTCATTTTCAGTAACTGTATATCCATAGTTTAAAGCATTAAGTGCAGTGCATGTAGAAAGGTGCCAGACAGAAAAAAAAAAAGATTAGGAGGAGAAGTAGTGGAAAATAAGTAATGTCCTTTTTCAAAAATGTATAGTTCTACTAACCTGAAGAATATTCTAAAAACTAAAAACAAAATTAAGGAATCTGATGACAATACCTGGACATCCGGATTCATCTATTTGAGCTTCAGGCCCCAGGGCTTCCTCTGCTTCTTTTTTACCTGCAATATAATAGGATACAAATGAAGACCAATCATTTACTTAACTTATTTACTTGAACTCATTCGAATCATGTATGAATAAATATTAATAATACTGTAATATGATATTGTTGCTTTTAATTGAATTTCTACAACCATTTTAGAAAAATGATACACATATATATTAGAATTCTTTATTGGCCAAGTGTGATTGGACACGTAAGGAATTTGTCTTTGGTGCATATGCTCCGTGTACATAAAAAGAAAAGATACATTCGTCAAGAATCATAAGGTACAACACTTAATGATAGTCATAGGGTACAAATAAGCAATCACATCATACTAGGAAACAATCAATATAAATTGTAAGAATACAAGCAACAAAGTTACAGTCATGCAGTCATAGGTAGGAGGAGATGGGTGATATATGTATCATTTTTCTGTATAATATATGTATAAATAACAAAAACATGCGAACATATTTTGCAGAATTCCTAGAGAATGGACGTTGGCTTACCTGAACGTCCCTTTTCAGGGCGCTGCGAATACATTCCAAGGCTGGGATGTTCATCTTCTCGTTGCTGGGAACTGAGTGCAGATATTCAAATTTCTCAGTTGGGCTCCGCCCCCTCTGTGCTCCACTTGTCAGTCTGTTCATGAAGTTGCGGCCAAGCGTCAGTCAGAGACCAAGAGTCCTTCAACCTACACAATTGCAACTCCAACCAAACAATAACAACCATCACATGCTAACCAGAGTAGGAAGCCTCAATGGGGAGGGTAAGGAATGTATTCGCAGCGCCCTGAAAAGGGACGTTCAGGTAAGCCAACGTCCATTTTCCAGTGCGCTGCTCATACATTCCAAGGCTGGGACATACCCAAGCTTACAACTCCTGGGCGGGAGGCTGACTGCAACCCCCACCTCAAATTCAGGCCGAATGAACTTGCTGCAGGACCCTGCGACCGAATGAAGCCTCGGCCGAAGCAAGTGAGTCGATCTTGTAATGTTTTATGAATGGCGAAGCCGAAGACCATGTGGCCGCTCGACATATGTCTAGAATAGAGGCCTGTGTAGCCCAGGCCGCGGTGGTAGCCGCACTGCGTGTAGAATGAGCAAGGATGCGTCCAGGCACCGGTCTAGCATTACGTTCATATGCGGTAGAAATACAGGCCTTGATCCAACGAGCAATGGTTTGTGAAGAAACCCTACGGCCCAAGGTGGCAGGATGGAATGAAACCAGGAGAGCTTCAGTCTGTCGGAAACAAGCCGTACGTTTCAAATATCTGCGGAGAGTCCTCCGGACGTCTAGCGTGTGCCAACTTTTCTCCTTAGGATGCTGTGGCGACGGACAGAAATCTGGAAGGACCACCTCCTCGGCCCGGTGAAACCTTGAATTCACTTTAGGTAAGAACGCTGGGTCCAACCTCATCACCACCCGGTCTGCATGAAAGATGCAAAGGTCTTTACGCATCGATAGAGCTGCCAGCTCCGATATTCTCCTGGCCGACGTTACGGCTAGAAGAAATGCTGTCTTAAATGAGAGAAATTTCAGGCTAATGGACCCCAAGGGCTCGAAGGGATCAGACGTCAGGGATTGAAGCACAAGCTGTAGATCCCAGGTGGGGTAACGATGAATGGTTGGTGGCGAGAGGTTAGAAGCACCATGGAGAAAGTCCCGTATCAGGGGTTCATGAGAAAGGCTGCGATGAGGGTCGCATACCAGCACCGTAGCAAGCGCAGCTACCTGACGCCTCAGCGTTGCCGGTGCCAGTCCCTTCCATAAACCAGCTTGTAGAAAGCCGAGGACGTCCACAACTGAGGCCGAAGTGGGATCCACATGGCAGGAAGCACACCAGGTAGAGAAGGACCTCCACGAAGCCTCGTATATCCGAGTCGTCGACGGACGCCTTGAGGATTGGATGGTATGTATCACGTCGTCCGGTATCCGAACCTTCCTCAGCCGGATCCTCTCAAGTGCCAGACGGTCAATCGGAGCCACTGAGGCTCTGGGTGTGCGATGACCCCCTGACAAAGAGAGATCCGATGCTGAGGTATGGTCCACGGTGGAGAGATGGAGAGACCTACCAGATCGGAGTACCAGGACCTGCGCGGCCAAAGGGGTGCCACGAGTAGAATCTCCGCTCGCTCCTTCATGAGCTTCCGAATGACTCGAGGCAACAATGTCAGTGGTGGGAAAGCGTAAAGAAGTCCCTTTGGCCAAGGGCAGCGCAGTGCGTCGCAACCTTCCGCCCCCGCGCTGGGATAGCGGGAGTAGAACCTGGTCAGGTGGGTGTTTTGAGGCGTCGCGAATAGATCCACCAGAGGTTGGCCAAACCTCTCCACTATGTCCCGAAACACCTGAGGGTGGAGCTGCCACTCCGCCGGATCCAGCGTCTGCCTGCTGAGCCAATCGGCTTGGACATTCGCCTGACCAGATATGTGGTCGGCCTTTATGGACAGGGTATGTCTCTCCGCCCAGCTCATTAACTTTTCCGCCTCTATCATCAGGACCTTGGATCTGGTGCCTCCTTCTCGATTGATATGCGCTTTTGTAGTTATATTGTCGGTGAGAACCAACACATGCTGATTCTCCAGGGCAGGTCGAAAATGCCGGAGCGCGAGACGTACGGCTCTCAACTCGAGAAAATTGATGCTGAACGACTTCTCCGTCGCCGACCACATTCCCTGTGCTACTTGATCCAGCAGGTGAGCCCCCCAACCTTGGAGACTGGCATCCGACGTCAATACTAATCGATCGGGCTCCAAGAACGTGCAGCCCTTCCGAAGCGCCGGGGAAATCCACCACCGTAGGGACAAGCGAACGTGAGGTGGTACTAGCACGGGTGAAGTGGAGGTGCTTCGGCCTGACCTCTGGTGCGGCAACAGAAGCCATTGTAACGGGCGAGAGTGTCTGCGTGCCCACGGAACTATGGCTATGCACGACACCATCTTCCCCAACAGCTTCGACAACCGAAGGGGGGAGACGGACCTTTGCGCTCGTATCTGAATCGCCAGGCTGGTAATGTCTCGAATCCTCTCCGGGGATAGGAAAACTTGACCTTTGATCGTGTCGATCACAGCGCCCAGATGTAGTAATCTCGTGGTCGGTATGAGATGGCTCTTCTGCCAGTTGATTGAGAAGCCGTGAGACTGAAAAACCTGGAGCACCCTCGCCATGTCGGTAGTGGCCTGCTGAACGGAGGACGACAGAACGAGTACGTCGTCGAGGTAACAGAGGATACGTATTGAAAGAAGACGTATTTGCGCTGCCACCACTGCCACCAGCTTGGTGAATGTCCTGGGGGCGGAGGAAAGCCCGAAGGGCATCACACAGTACTGGTAGTGCCTGTTGCCATATGCGAAGCGGAGGTACTTGCGGTGGGCTGGATGGACAGGAACATGCAGATAGGCTTCCCTGAGGTCCACCGACTGCAACAAATCTCCTTGCCTGACGCACGCCAAAATGGATCTCAGGGACTGCATTTTGAATTGGCGGTAGCTGATGAACCGGTTCAGGCGTTTGAGATTCAGAATACCTCTCCAGCCGCCTGAGGACTTCGGTACCAGGAACACCGTGGAATAGAACCCGGAGCCCTGCTGAGAGTGTGGAACGGGTTCTATAGCCTTGATGGACAACAAATGGTGTATCTCGGCCTCCATCAGGCTGCGCCTTGAGGTGAGGACCGGCATCGGACAACAAATAAAGCGATTGGGGGGAAAGTCCAGAAATTCCAGGCAAAGTCCGTGCTGTACAGTGCGTAGTATCCAAGGTTCGCTTGTCGACTCGGCCCATTGAGGGAGGAACCGCTGAAGACGTCCCCCAATGGCTGCTAATAGTTCTGAGTCATTTGCCCCGTCTGAAGGAGCGAAAGCCGGATCCACGAAACTGTCGCTTCGCCAGGGCAGAGGTCCGGCCTCGGTCGCGAAAGGGCTGTCGATCAGGGGCGCGATCGGCGCCCTGGGCGAAGGATCTCTGATTGAACTGACCACCAGAAGAAGAGAAGGTCCGATAAGACTGCCTCTGGGAGTAAGGAGTGTATCGTCTTTCAGGGCGGCGGTAAGAGGAAGGCAGAACCTTCCGCTTGTCCTTGTCTTCAACCAACAGTGGTTCTAGCGCCGCTCCAAATAAGGCCGGTGCCTTATAGGGCGCCGCTGCCAGCTTCCATTTCGTCTTAGCGTCCGCCCTCCAATTTCGAAGCCAAAACATACGGCGAGATGTCACTGTCGAAGATAAGGCGCGGGAAGCGAACTTTGCAGCATTAAGGGATGCATCTGCTGAGTACTCCGCTGCTGCCACCAATTTATTGACGTCCTGATGGAGTCTAACGTCATCTGGAGGCAATCTCTCCTGCAACTGGCGGAGCCAGAGTAAGGAGGCCCGTGTGAAGAAGGATGTAGAAGTAGACGCTCTAACTGCCCATGCGGCAGCCTGGTGAGTTTTTCGGAAGGATAATTCCACTTTCCTGTCCTCCGAACGGAGTCCATCAACGACATCTCCTGAAAGCACCGATGAGGAGGACAAGGCAGCCACTGGAGCATCCACAGTGGGTAGGGACAAAAGGTTATCTAATTCTGGTGCCGAACAATAAAGTTTCTTGTCCAAAGAGCTAGGAGCTGTCAACGAACCGGGCTGATTCCACCCACTCTGAACTACCTCCGTGAAAAGAGGAGGGCAAGGAATAACGTCCTTGTCAGGTCTTGAAACCTGAAACAACGGGTCATGAGGCAATAGGGCCGGTTGAGACCCATCAGAAACAGCCGGCGTTAGTCCAAATTTTGTGGTAATTTTGGCCTTATGGAGCAAGGACTTAAAGAGCGCCGGGCGAAAGAGGCCCGTAAAAGCAGGCTGTTCAGGCAAAAGCCCTTCGTCTTCCGAAAGCTCCATGTCATCTGGGTATCCTTCACCTTCATCCGAATCAGTGGAAGAAACACAGTCCAGTTGAGAGGAAGTGGAAGGTCTGTCCGCCAGGCAACTCCGGCTAGAAGCAGAGCGATTAGGCAGATACCCAGAAGAGCTTCCTTGCTGGAGGCTCGCTGTCAGAACTTTAGCCAAAGCGTCAGACAGAACAGAGTGGATATCCACCTGAGCAGCAGAGGCCGGGAGATGCTGGCTAGAGGAAGGCGGCTGAGGAGGTGGAGCGCTCTGAGACAGTCCAGGTTGAGACTGCCCTTGAAGAGATGTCCCGGGTTCAGAAGTCGAGCCCAACGGGAGATGGCTGCCGCTTGTCGCTGGGGGATCCCCCGTGGTCTCCGGAGGCATATGATGCGGCAGTGGGCCGAAGACAGGCGGCGCGGTCATAGCCTGGGCAGAGCTCGCAGTCAGATGGGATGCCTGCTTGGCTTTGTTATACTGGCGCTCCAGGGCATTGTGTCGCCGCATCAAGTCCTTCTCTTGAGCTGAGGAGCCTTTAGACTTGGCCCGATGAGATCTGGCCCCCTTGCTCTTGTCTTTGGCTTTTAATGGCTTGGGGGCAGGTGCCTCCGCAGACACAGAGCTGATGACCTCCGGCTCCAAATCTGATGACAGGGGCGAGTCTGCCATCCTTAATCAGCCAGGGAAATTTGTCAGGCACCAACTGACAGTTCGTATGTAAGGGCGACGCAAACTGTCACCACAAGCTCCCTCTCTCCTTTGGGCAAGAGGCTAGACTCAAAGTGTCAACAAACGCCTCAGTCAATGCTGTGACAGCTCCGGGCGCCAGGCAAATGGCTGCCGTGGAAGACCAACCGGCAGATAAAATGGCGGCCGTTAGCAACGGAGCGGCAAACTGGCTGTCAGATAGAATGGCGGCCGTCAGAAACGGCTCAGGGACCAGCTGCCAAACAAAATGGCGGGCGTTCAGAACGGAGCGGCAAACGAGCTAGGCCGGTCGGGCACAGCAGTAAAATGGCGGCCGATCGAAGCCGCGAGCAAATTGACAGCCGTTAGAACAGCCCGGCAATAAAGGGGGAAGAGAAAGAGCCGTCCTTTACTCGCAAAAAGTCCGGGCGCCCAAGAAACACAGAAAAGCCTCACAGTTAGGACGATGCCCCAGGAGCTAGAGGAGAAACCTCGGAGTGTGTCGCTGAGCCTGGACAGTGACTCCGGAGCCGCCAAGTAATGTAAAATAATAAACGTGCTGGCGCTGAGGCGGGGGCGGTTATACCGGCTCACCGGTGGACCAGCTCAACCGCCGGCGGCTAAACGCCTCTTCGGATCTGCCCAGCCGGGTCAGAATCCGGGAAGCTGTCACGATGAAAGGAAAGCGCTGCGGAGCGGCCTGGAGCCCCAGACGCGGCAGCGCAGTTTGACAGCAAGCGAACAACAACGGAGCAGCAGCCAGCAATTAGAAAGAAATAAAATGAACTAAAACTAACTCACTACAACGACAAATACGACAAACACAAAAAAACACTAAACTAACTAGCTAATCGGATCGGAAGAGCACAGAGCAAAAACTGACACACGTTCCCTCAGCAACTGAGTGAACAGACTGACAAGTGGAGCACAGAGGGGGCGGAGCCCAACTGAGAAATTTGAATATCTGCACTCAGTTCCCAGCAACGAGAAGATGAACATCCCAGCCTTGGAATGTATGAGCAGCGCACTGGAAAATGAAATAACATTGAAAAATGACTATCTTATGTAACTTTCTTATCTCAACAGGGAATATCATGGGGAAGGTTTCTGATGAAAATCATAATAATTAGCTAAATTCATAGATTTTCCTTCAGCTATTCCTAGATTTTAAATCTCTTAGAAATCAAATTGATTTGGCTTATAAATTGAATCCAGTTATTTAAGTTCTGGTATTCTCTATTCTCTGTCAGTACTAGTTGATAGCCTCCCTATTAAACTCTGAAAAAAAATCATGAAAAACATTTTCATGTAAATGTACTATATTTTGGCAATTTGTACATTAATAGATATTGATGACTCCAGCCAGATTACATTTATTCCTTTTGTCTGTCCATCCATCCATCCATCCATCCATCCATCCATCCATCCATCTATCTATGATAGTCAAGTAAAAAAGAGATGGTTGCAAATGAGATCCTACACTGAAAAACGATTCACATGTTCCATTTGACTGGGGCCTATTGGATCCTTAACTCTAAAAAGAAAAGAGTCTAAAAAAATCCCTAGGATTGTAGGGAGGTCTGGACCCTGGAATTGCTGCTGCTTGACTTGAAAGGTTCCATCTAAAAAATTCAAAGCTTTTCTACAATAATCTTTATTTTAAATATACAACTAAAAGCTAAGCTGAAGCAAATATTTGAGCCTGATAAAGACTAATGAATTATTCTTTATTGTCAAAGCAAGTTTCTTATTTGGAAAACAAACTATCTACTACACATACACATGCTTCTGCTAACCACTGCTTATAAATGGCATAAAAGCAGCAGAAACAAATGCCAGTACTGAAATATTATTTACAGAAAATCTGACTTCTTTACAGGAAGAGCTTCTTTATTACACAAAAAAGAAGCATTTGCTTCAGTTATATATAACACATCTGACATGTTACTGATCTATAGTTATTTAAAACCGTATCTGAAATTAGTAATGGGAATAAGGGTACTTCAGTATGAAGAGTTTTATTCTGCGAACATTTGCTTTATTCAGCAATTTTATGAAGAGTCCAATTCTCTTGCAGTAAGCTCATTCTTATATTTGTTCTACAACATTATTGTAACTGGTAACTGTGTCCCCTCAAAAAAAAATCTAATAAGAAAGCAATAAGTAAAACAGGAGAAACAGAGGAAAAGATATATACTGAGACAAAACGAGAGGGGTTCTCTCTGAGAAAGGTAGATAACATATTAGGCATCCTTTCTTTGGTGCTTGTTGCTGATTTCCATTTGTTACTAATTTCCTTTCTGCAAAATAAGTCTTTCCCCTCAATATAAAGGCTTCCCTGAGCTAATAAACAGATAGAAAAAGTAGTGCTTACTTTTGTATAGCTATTACTAGGATCAGGCTGAGGGCCACAATTTTCTTATTATTCCAATGTAGTTCCTACTATAATTAAGCAACTATTATCTCAAAGATATCATTATCTTTGCAATGGGTGGCTATTTAGTAAATACAGTACTATATGCATTCACTAGGAGTAGAAAGCCTATGGTACCTAAAAATTTGATTAAAAAAAATACCTAATGATAATAACCTTCAAGGCCAATTCTTCCCAAATGTAAAATTTTAAATCTTCTTACGGGACTCCTATATTTTGAAAGCCAGGTAGCAGATAAAAGATAAGTTACTGAAGTTCTATGAATAAGGACAATGCAATGAATAAGGACAATGAAAAAACTTCATAGAGTCTATATACCAGTCTATAGAACTGGTAGTAAAACCGGTGGGAGACTCCGCCCACTGATCCTGATGTCATCCGAAGCTATCTGGGCATGCACAGAAGCAAGGCACGCAAGTGAAGCAATCCACCCCAGCACTGAAGTATTAGCTGGGAAGGGAGGTAAAGTTGCATGTTCAGTGAGTTCCATATTCTCACTACTGATTACTGATATTGTAATATTTGTGAATGTGTGTAGAGAAACAAATATTAAGCTGAATGATAAAAGATCCATAAACAAAGCTTATGCAATCAACTTATGAACTATAAGAGTTTGAACGATTAAACGACAATGATACCTTCCTAGGGTATAAATGCCTGCGCTATGCTGTTTCTAAAAGAGGTTAATGCTTTATTTCTAAGTTAACGAAGAGATACATTTCTTGATACCTACCTTCATCTTCCCAGTTTGTATCTCCTTCTTTTTCATTATGTTCTGGTAATACTTCATTGTCTTTTGGCAAATCATCGTCTGGCACACTATTATCACAATCTGTTCCATCTACTACACTTTCTTCTTCAACAATGTGCAATTTGTCTTCATCATCCGAATCTGAATTTGTTTCTACAACATTATTGTAACTGGTAACTGTGGAGATATAAGGAGAAAATATCAATGCATCTACAGTTCAGGAAAGATTTATTGCTAATAAAAATACTGATAGTAAGGTATAATTACTACACTGAATTCAACCCTCATTTTTAAAAATATTGAAACATATTTTAACTCTTATTGAGGCAAGTAAATATAATATAATCTTCCTACAGGTGTAATGTATAGTAGTTTAACATCTTACAGGTCTAGTAAATAAATAAATAACGTTGTAATTTTGTCTAGATGAGACCATTCATTCAAACATAACTCGATACCAGCTATATATATATTATATAATATATATAATAATCTGTAAATTATAATAATTATAAAAAATTATAATCTTATAATCATAATACATGCTTCTTATAAGTTCATAACTTGCTACTTGAACTCCAGGAAATAATATTCCTAGAAAAAAATAAAATACACTCAACTCTGTTTGTGAGTTTACTCTGGCAACATCAATACAGGATTAGATTTTGTTTATTTTACTTTTTTTAATGACTGTTTACTCAGCACATTCTGCGCAGTTTACGATGCAGTTAAACATAAACATAGGCATCCCAGATTAAAAACAATTCAGTAATAGAAATACACCTACTCCTCCACTCAAAGTCTCGGATTGCATCACTAATCAAGGAAACTTCCACTTTGTAGCACTGATGATATTACTTAGTTTGGTAATGAAATGTCTGCAAGAAAACTACTAAGCTCAGAGAGCACCAAGAACTCCACAGTTTAATCCTCAGATATAAATATTCTCTTCTATCAAAATTTTCACCTCTTCATTCCATAATGTACTCTACTATATGCTACAGTCTCTCAGCAATGTTCCACCATACAAATGAGACCTTGGTACTCAACCTCTTTGAAACTCGTCGAACTTGGTACTCAATGCATTTTGGTGCGAAACTTTTGTCCCAGTATTCATTGTTTGTTTGGTACTCAATGCACAAACTAGAATTTGTCATGTTGGCTGACAACATTATTCCTTATGGGAAAAAATGGTTTGGTACTCATCATTTTTGGTACTCATTGTGCCCCTCATAACCAATTAACAAATACTGAGGTACCACTGTATTTTACATTGGACAAACTGATCAATGTCTACATAAGATATCAATTCTAAATTGGAAATACCAAAACATAATGAGTGATATTTCGATTCCCCTGGATATTCTATAATTGATTTCAAAATATTCCTCTTTAGAAAAAGAATCAGAAATTCTAATTTCGTTGGAAACTGAACTAGAATTATTACAAGATTTAACATTTCTTATTGATTAAACAGTAGCCAAATTTTATTATCATAGCATGTAATCTTATACATCTCTATGAATACATGTATCAATCCCTAACTACTTCAGTGTTAATGATAAAGATCAACACCTGGCATCTTTCCCTTTATCATTCAGCTCCCTGTCTATTCCCCTTCTCAGCAGCACCCCCTCCACACATATTCCCAGAAATGAATATGATATATAAAACCTGATACCACAACATTTATTTAAAAAAATAAAAGTAAAAGGTAAAGGTTTTCCTGTCCAGTCATATCCAACTCTAGGGCGCAGTGCTCAACCTGTTTCTTAGCCAAGGGATCCAGCATTGTGTGAAGATATGTTTTTATTATTCTGTACTGTCTGCCAGATGGTAAAAGTTCAAAAAAGGGTGCCCAGGATGAGATGGATCTAACATGTTCAGCTCTATTTGTCTTTACTATTGGCTATACAAATGTTGAATGTCTGTATGTGGAAATGAGTTGGATGAAATCCAATTCATACTGTAGAAGCTGAATTTTGAGAAGACAGAAAAACTATGCGTCAGTGTTCTTATTAGTTCTTGGAAACTGCTCTTAAAAACTATTTTGGAGCACCATATCCTTGATCTCAAACTATAGTACACCTGCCATTATCTCTTATCAGTTTTGACTGTTTTGCTAATTGCTATCATTAGCAGGGATGTCAAACTCAAGGCCTGCTTAGATCTGGCCCACAGGGCCACCCTGGAAACAGCGATGGACTGGCCTGTGGTGCCTCTGCCAGGAAAAATAGAGCTTGCAAGGCCGTGCGCAGCCCCCATGAACTCTAAAATGAGGACCCAGATTATGGGGGCAATAAGCTGACTTTGTATAAATATACAAAAGTATGAAGGCTATTGCTTAACGCATTGTAAGCCGCCCTGAGTCTCCGGAGAAGGGCGGCATATAAATAAAAAAAAAAAAAAAAAAAAACTCTGTTTTTTCTAGCAGAGGATTGCAGGAGGCCGTCTCAGTAAAAAATGGAGCTCGCGAGGGCTGCACATAGCCCCCGAACTCCATTTTTGCTGGAAGAGGATTGCAGGAGGCCTCCCCAGCTGAAAACAGCTCGGGAGCCCGTTTTTGCTGGCAAAGCCCTTGGGCCACCGTAAGTGCCCCCTGAGATGAGTGATGTCATGCTGGCCGCATCCACCCTGGCTATGCCCACCCCAACCACTCGAGGTCAAACACAACCCTGATGCGGCCTTCAATGAAATTGAGTTTGACACCCTTGATATAGTGGCAAGCTTTATTATAGTCGCCCATTCCTTTGATATGGTTGGACTGCATGAGGGCCACTTGTAAGATACCGGTAGAGAAATGCAAAATTCAGGCTGGGGGTTAACTAAGTGAAACTTAACATGTAGCAATGGACAACTACTGACTACCCAGCAACCATACAGTTATTAAACTCTCAGGAACAGTCACCATTAGCCATGTTAGAAACTGCAATTAGCAACATCAGAGTTACATGTATGGTACCTATCCTATATTCTATTTAATGTAGTAATCCTTGAAATAAACACCCTGGGAAGTCCTGAGATTCCAGTAACTTCTTTTGATGCTGAACAACCTGGGATTAAGATCTTTTAATGATGCTTTGAGTCAGCCAGCAATAGAATGTATACATAAAGCAAAAGGCCTTTTCTGTGGTGGACCTCAGCTGGAATACACTATATTCTTGAAGAAATTTGGACAGGCAACTTCATAGCAATCTTTTCAATACTGGGTCAAAACATTTTTAATTGCCTGGTTTGAGGTAATGAATTTGGGATTGCTGTCTGCTTTTTTCAAAAGTAGTTGCACTGAGGCAAACAAGCTCCCTCCCCCCTTCTTTAAGCATTCATCCATTCCATCCATCAACTGCACTCACATGTATTCCAGCTGGTGTTTCAGCTGCTGGCTAATTAAGCCACACCCTTGTGTTTGCAGGCACCTGCAGAAATCCAGAGGAAGCCTTATCCCACCCAATCTTTAACCTTACAAAGCAAAAGCTAAGTCAAAGGGAAAAAAGGGGGTATGTGTAGTAAGAAAGGTGAAAGATGAGGAAGTGGAAGCAACATCTGGCAAAGATTACAAGCCGGTAAGAGGACTTTCATTCAACTGCCAGGGCAACAATCTATGGTGACCAGCATATCCTGGTAGCAGTCCTGTTTGGAGCTTTGGCTGGAGCTCAGAAGTAACTGAAAAAGGAACAACCACACTGAAACAGCACCTCATCCCATCTAGTGCAAGAATGTTTGGGGGGGGGGGGGAAAGCAAAGGTTGTATGCTACTTTAAAACTTTGAGACTTTACTTTTAATAGAGTATTAACAGACTTAGTATTAAAGATAAAGTCCTGTGGTCACAGCAACTTGCAAAATCTAGAAAGGCAAAGTTAAGCTAAAGCGATTGCCTTTTGTTGGGAGGAAGGTGTGTGTGTTGCAGTAAAGCATGGTGTACAGATTTGCTACAACGTGTCGTGTCTAGTCCCTGTAAAGCAAAGAACACTACTTATTTTATTTATTTAAAGCATTTCTATGGTCTCTTAATTCGAACAACGCAACTCTGAGTGGTGTAGAAAAACAATTAAATGGTCCTTAGAAACTCAAATGTAATATTCTACCAGAGGGAACTCTACTCTATCCTGACCCAAGAGTTCTAGTGTCTTTAATTCCTCAGATTTCCTGCTGTTTATTATACTGCTACATTGTATTTATTAAAATACTTTAATGCCTTATATATTGCCAGAATGTTTTTGAATTGCAAAAAAAAAAAAAAAAATCAGAATTGCAAAAACCCATTTTCAGATGATTAAAATGGTGTGGTGGCATATGTGTGTGTGTGTATGTATATATCTATGTCTATCTATCTATCTATCTATCTATCTATCTATCTATCTATCTATCTATCTATGAATTAGTCCAAAGTTAACAGCTGGGAGTTTTAGAACTGCCTTAGACAGGAAAGCCAGCTATGTGGACTTGGATCAATCATTCTCAGTCTTGGGAAGAAGATATTGGAAATTACTTCCAAGAAAATATTGGAAGCAATATTACCCCCCAAAATAATAATAACATATGGACTTGTTCCTATGGTCACCAGGAGTCAAAGCTGAATTGATGGACCATTGCAACAACAAAGTTGTTCTCAGCAGATGAGGAAAAACTATTCTTCAGAACCATACATCTTTTTAAAAAACTAGACACTATTAGAAGCTTCTGGCCTTAACATATCTATAAGGCTCAGTCTACATTCAGAGATAGATGTAATGTGAATTAGAAATCTTGTACAGACATACAATCAATTTTCCTAATAAGGGGTAGCATTTTTTTTATTCCACAGTTTTATGAACTGCTGTATCTGTTCATGTACTACTTGGGTAACGTTCAATTATGTTATCAAAAATATATACCTGGTTGAAAGATCTTTGTACCTCATGTGTAAGGTAATTTTGTAACTTGGTATTTCAGTAGTATTGTGTAAATCAGTACTACAGGGTTTTCAGCATGTAATATTGCAGAAAATATACAATCTCATCTGGAGAAATAATAAGGGTTATCTAATTATTCTTTTTTCAACAGCACATTACTTTCCACATGTCGGTTACATTGGACCACTGATTGTTGTGCAGAGCTCCTGGCTTCTATCCCGAAAGTTATTTCTGTGTGAGTGTGTATATGAAATTACAGTTGAACAGAAAGGTGAATATCATCATAAAACTTTAAAATACAAAGATAAAATCTACAGCATTAATTCAGTTTGGTTTGGTTTTAGCTTCACTCTTAAAGTGAGATTTTTCCAGGAATAATTTATCTATAGTTCCTTATTATTCTGATTAAATATACATGAATTTGATTTAAACCAAAGATAATATCTCAGCCAATACCTTAACTCTATAAAGGATAAATATTCCCAAATTTGTGTACAAATTCTTCAGAAAGCAGATTAAAAGCTGGAGGCTTGATCTGTGAGAATCTCATTAGAGATTCCTACTCTACTGAGCAACATAAGAAACCAACTGGCATAACTTTTGCTATGATTGTGTGCAGCAAATTGCTTTTGTGTAATTAGTAGTTATTACTAGTAGTATAATGAGAAATCAAAAGTACATACTGATATTCTTTGGCTTATTTGGTAAAAGTATCCAAAGCAATTCTAGAAAATAGAGTAAGAATCAAAAATAGACTAAATGAATCTGTCTCTGAAGATCATTATTTTTTTTTCTTGCCCTGTGTGATCTGAGTATAGATTTTTATGGACATATGTCAGTAAAGCTGTAGAGTAGAACAACTTCAGAATGGCAATAACTACAAAGTCTGTATAAGATCCCTGCCCTTTTTTCTATTTGATCATCCTCCTTTTCAGCTACTGCTCTTTTGCAATTTTCCTTTTTCTTGAAAACTTTTAATATCAATATCCCAGTTTTGTGTCTAAAGTTTAGACTTTTGGCTCTTGCTTACTTTGTTAATAGCAGATTCTTTCCTTGGCGTTGTTCCTGGCATTAGGCCTGGGTGAAGGACAAAATATCAGAATCCTTTTTTGCTTTCTTCTTCTCCTATTTATCTTGATCCAGTTTCTGAAGCTATCTTCAGCTCTTGCGGCCATTGTAGTTATTCCTTCTTCTTGTTTTGCAGCGCAGAGTTTTTATGAATCAGTTCCCCATAAACTGGCAAGTCAACACCAATAATTATTTCGTAGGGCAATTCTTCAAAAATACCATCAGTGATTTTTTTTGCTTTTACTTTCAGGCCTGAATCCAGACTTTAACCAGAAGACTTCTCTAGTTTCTTGAAAAATATTAATGATGGCCTTTGAATTAAATAAAGTCCTATTGCCAGAGTACAAAAATTCTTCTGCTTTTTGACCTCTACTATTATAATTCCTTTTTAAGAGGAATTTTGCTGTAGAATTGAATTAGTGGGGTTAGATTAGATCTCTTTTAGATGGCAGGCTATAACAGGCAATCTTTACTCCCCTTGTTCTTGCTATTCTGCTTCATTTTTGGGGGTTTTACTTGCTCTTTTTCTGGTATTGCCCTGTAGAAAGCTTAGATTTTTAAATTTTGACTTTTGTTTTTAGTTCTACCCCAAACCTCTAAGTGACTGACAAACTCAGAAGCTTCCTCCTGTGCTTCTCAATTTTCCAAGTGGCAACATACTTTTTAGCCAACTATACTGCTCCAGGTCAAATATTTTTAATCTAAGTGGGGAAGTATTTCTTCCATCCTTCTAATTTGAACCTTGCATTGTAGCCAATGACACATGTTCTTTCACATAACAACTTTCTTCTGAGTCATATGTACATTAGTCCTCAATTTATGGCAACCAGCCAGTAAGTTTGTTTTAAACCATCACAGTCATGTAGGTGAGATAGGCAATATAGAAAAGTGATAAATAAAATGGTTGTTCAGTGTGCATCCTGCCCCCCAGTCCATTAAGCATGCCTGAACTTACAGTTGTTGCAGTCGTATGTCACACGATTAAAATTCATTGGCAACCCACCACCGCTTACTACCACAGGTGCGCTTCAATTCCTCCCATCCACCTATGCCCTTCTGGTCCACAGCCTTCCTGCAGGGCAAAGTCCACCTCAAACAGAAGCTTTTTGCAAAGGGGATTTTTATTACACTCTGGCTGAGACACTGCTTTTGTTTTTTTTGTTTTGCATCATCAGCAGGACTATTAAGACAATGAAGGTTACCTGGAAGCCGAGAGTACAGGGTGGCAGGGGTCTCAGGCTGGCAAGACTGAGTTTGGTTGGGACTGGGCTGGGGCAGCTATGGACTCCTGGGGTGTGGCAAACAGATTTAGAGCCATCTGGGGTGTTTGCCTCCCCAATCCAAGCCTTTCTGGACTAGAAGGCACCAAGCCTAGAATAGCTTGGATTGGGGTGGGGTACTTGCTTAAGAATCTATGATTGTTAGTTAACGGCAGCAATGGGAAGTGCTGGGATTGTGGCTGCCAAGTGATGCAGTCATGTAAAGTCTTATTGCTTATTGCTACATTTTATAGACTTGAGCAAAGCTCATTTTATATTTCTCAAGCAGTTGTTGAAACAGCTCGGTTCAAACCTTGTCCTTGTCAGGTAGGGTTGAATCTGTCTTTTCCCCTTAGCCTTGATCCAGGCTTAAGTTACTGAACTATGAGATCTCTTTCTCTCTCCAAAACAAGCATTTCTACTTTTCCAGCTCCAGTATGTCAACTGTTTGGAGTCTGCCGCCTCCTAGCAATCTGTCCAGTCTTCGTGGACATGGATAAATGTGATCTGATCAGTCAGGGCAGGGGTAATATCTACTTCAGGTTTGTCACCACACCTTTCCACGGTGGTGAGCATTCCAAGGTAGTTAAAAACACTTAAAAACAGAATATTAAAAGTTAAAAACTGATCAATGTTATTAAAAAAAATCAAACAGTAAACTGTATGGGGAAAAGTATGCATCTTTTTAGGTTTTCCAAATGTTGACGAAGTGGCAATCAAATGCAATTATTAACAAATTAGATCCATAGTGTGCAACAAAAAAGGGCTCTTTAATTGAACCAGAAATATGGAACTGACAATGGAGATGCTTTCTCAAGACCTCTCCAATGCATCTTAATGGAATAGATTTGTAACAGGAAAGGCAATCTTTTAGATGGGTACATTAATACAGCATTTTAATTTGTGCAACTAGTACAGATCCTTCAGTACAAGAATAATATTTTCTCTGTAATTTTATCTGTCAGCAATCTAGATATCACATTTTTCACCAACTACTTGAAGTGTAACTGAACTGCAAAGTTACCAAGGTCATATTTACCAGACAATCCATTTTAAGATTTCAGTCAGAACATGATCTTCCTATTGTTATCTACATAAATTGTCTCAAGACAAGTTATTTGGGAGAAGTAATCTCAAATCATTATTTGAATAACGTGTCAAATAGAGTAATACAACTATACCTTTTAACGTGGATTGTTTTAATAAATTTGTTTAACCTGGTTATTTGTATTGTGGAGCAGCTATAGGATTCTAGTCTAAATACTACAGGAACTGGGTTACTATGAGCCAGTCAATAATAGTTAATCTACTTTATGACAGATTTCTTGTTGACAGGAAAGGAAAGATAATATAGAAAAGAAAGCCTGATACATCAAGAACTCTCTGTAAAGGGCAAATTTTATCTTCCAGCCAAACTTCCTGTTATTGCTGCTCCTTTAGTTGTTAACTTTAGAGATGTTCATATTCTGAAAGACTGGGCAATGGCAATTATTGTGCCAATCTATAAAAAAGACCCTACATTGCTGCCCAGTCTCCTGAATATAATCAGCAAAATGTACATTAAATACCTATACTCCAAATTATACGACTGGATAGAATAGGGAAATAGTTAAGAATAGCAATCAGATCAAGACTCCCAATTCTGAAAGCAATGAAAGTATGTTTAGGGACTTGCAAGACTGATCCCAAAAATTTGGGTAGCACTCTCCCTCTTCTGAGGCAAAGAATAAGGACCCGTATAGTAACTTTGCCATTGCTTTTTCTTCATTTTTTTTTTTTTGCTGCAGGGAAATATTGCCCTGCCTTAGAATAAAAATAGGTTAGAATAGTTGTGGTGTTTCTCTGTTTTACTTATGATACATGGTCTAAAAATCAGCATTTACTTTTAATATCTGATATATGGTATTTTGCAATTCTATGTATGGCTGAACAATGACCATAAATTAAACGTTACCTATTTAATAATATTCAATAAAGATAGGCCAGACATTTCCTATTTTAGGAAAAAGGTAGATACAATCATAGATTGTGAAAGGGTTGGGGTCAGAAACTTCACTGGTTATCTTCCTTTACTTAGGAAAAATAGTAAGTAGAAATCAATGTTTTCCGAATAGCTAAAAAGCACTGAAGCAATATTTATCTCTTTCAATGTGTCTGTGAAAAAGAGATGGTGCAGAAATATAATCCAGAGTGTCTAAGGTAAGAGCAACATTATTTAAAATTATACCTCTCTATAGAGATCAGATGTAAATGGATCTTTTGGAGTATTTTAGTCCTGGGTCTATTCTTACCACTCAAAAATGGCACTTTTGCATTTTAAAACATTTCTGTCTAAATAAAATATCATGCTAAAGAGAAAAAATCTATTTCCTCCAAAATATCCTCTGTATATTTTGCTATAGAGAAAGTTCTTTACATAGGAAAAACATCAACAATAGCAATCTTCAGTTTATAAGATGATATTGCACAATCAGGGGGAAAAATACCACTTAACTGTGATATTGATTTTGTAATCTATACCTTAGAATAGACACATCTATCTTCACTTTGTGACAATTGTTAAGTTTATAGTGATCAGGAGATATAAGCGAAAAGCATGTGTGAGAGTTCTAAGAACATGGTGAATCCTTAAGTTGTTTCAAAATTCATCCAGCTGGAACATATACCCAATGAGTCTGCTCTCTTTGTAAAAAAAAAAAATCAGAATATTTCTTATTCCATTTATTATGCAGTGCAATTCCATTTATTATGCAGTGCAATAAATGTTCATTTATTGAAAAGTAAGCCCAATTAAATTCATTGGAGTATATGCCAAAATAAAGGAAAATACGCACTCAATTATGATAGTTTCCTTAAGTTTCAGAGTCTGCCTCTTACTATGTCTTACTTCTATCATGTATTCAAAACTTTATTTCCTATATAGCTAGATATGCAATAACATCACTTAAAAATAATGTATTGTTTAGAAAATGGATTTGGATTTTTGCCATGGTTTTGAGTGCTTCGATATAAATTTTGATATCAAAATATTGGTTTCATACTTGAGCACATTTTAAGTAATAAAATTTACTCAAAATATTTCTGATAAATACATAATTAGAACTGATATATGGATGCTCAAGGTCACCTGTTTGAGATGGGCTGCTATAGAAATTGAATAAATCAACAAATAGTACCCGTCAACTCAGAAATGAAGTATGATTGTGAAATGCTCATGTAGAATGATTTATGAGTAATTTACTAACTTAAAACTCAGTCGCCTCCCAAGAATACATAACATTAGTAAGCAGATGCCAAATGCAGATATTGTCTTACAATAAATGAGGTAGGATTGAGCATCATAAATGTGCTAACGGCAGACTAGCAAACAAGGAGCTGTCAACATTTTCTAACCTATTATTCACACCTCTTTAATCACTGCCACAGAGTCAATTATAAATAGCCTCATGCATTTTTAAATAAGGTCATTCTGAAATAAAACAATGATAGTAAATATTAATATTAAAAAAATCAAGTTTAAAAATGCAGGAAACTGAATATTTTAAAGGAAAAAAAATAGTAAATAATTCAGATTAAAACACAACTAGAATTGCTAAAATGTCACTCTTAAAATCTGTAGCTTTGATCCTTTTAATGTAATTAAAAGATTAATCCTGACAGTAGCTCTCATGGATTTCAAGTGATTCAAAGGGAGGAGTTTGCATCATGGGACTACAATACTCATTTTATTATTGGCTCTTTTACCCATCCCTCCCCCTGGACACTCGTGACTGACTAAATTTAGTAGAACATTAGGCAGGTTGATCTCTATCTATGCTGAAGCTCTAAGAAATGAACATGAATCAACATCCATAATTGCACTACTGAAGCTTATAGAAAAATTACTGTATAGATTTGAAAAGAATTAATTGATAAAGACTTTAAATAAGTTAATAATTTATACAGTAAAGGAACAACAAATGCCACTCAGATTAAAACGAATGGTAAAACTTCAGTTTTTCTGACTTTGGTTTATAGATGCTTGAAATGCTCAACAGAAGCTAAGTGCGGATTTAAAGTCTATTGTGGATATTCACCACTTTGAGTTATTTATAAAAATAATAAAAGCAGGATATATTGCACAGAAAATGATTAAAATAAATAATCTTCAAAAATTAAAACAAATCAGCAAAGACATTTTCTAAATCCAGAGTATTCACAACTTTTATTGTACTATGAACATAAACATAAGGATTTTAAAGATTTATGTTTTTTCAGGGGCATGTCCAATCCTTTTTGGTTCCTCATGTCCCATCTTCCCAATTAGCAGAATAGCTTTTAACAGGATAAATTGTTGTATAAAAGTATTTTATATATTATATGTAATTTTAAAAAATGGAATTTGGATGAAGGATTTTTAACAATAGACACCCAATTCTTAATTATATTTAAGAAATAATTACTCCGGAAAGACATTGGTAAACTTTGAGTAAATAAAAATCTAGGGTAGAAAGATTATTTACAAACATTTCTAAATAAAAATGGTATTTAGGAGATACATGTTGAAGGTTATGTTCAAGTAGATTATACAGATTATATACAGTAGATTGTATTTCCCATTAATCTAATATATAAAGTGACTGAATCAGAAATGTATTAGTTATATGTAGATCTGAACTGGCAGGAGTGAACAGTGGAGGGCAGTGTAGATATTCCTATATTAATTCTTAAGGGTTTATGAAACCTTAAAAATATTATTAGAAGCCATTTTCTTTATGCACACTTACTAAATCACCCTAGCATCATTTACAGTATTAGAAGGAACTATGACAAATTCTACAAACAGAAACTGGCTAATACAAGGTGAGCAGGTGCTTACTCTATATGTCCAAGTGATCATTGTGAATAGCCACATTCTCACTTGCTAATATAGATACAGCAGTGGCTATATATGAAAGCCAAAGGTATCATTGCAGCAACAGGTGGTACGAAGGAAACGATAAAATTTTCTAAGAACATAACCATATTGATAAAGATTAAAATATAATTACAGGTAGTCCTTAACTTATAATCATAATTGACTCCAAACTTTTTTTTGCTAAACAAAACATCTGTTAAGTGAATGTCTACAGATATTCTCAGTCATCCAGGACACCTTGGGGACATTTGTTAAGTGAGTTTTGCTCCATTTTACAATCTTTCTTGCCACAATTGTTAAGTCAATCTGGCTTCCCCACTGACTTTGCTTCTCAGGAGGTCGCAAGGGGGATAAACATGATCTCAAGACACGGCAACTATAATAAATATGAGTCAGTTGCCAAGTGTCTGAATTCTGATCAGGGGACCATGGGAATGATGCAATGGTTATAACTGTGAAAAGGGGCGTTGGTCCTACCTGATACGCACCTTCTTGTTGGGTGGAGACAGCAGCCAGGATGGGGTGTGCTCGTCTGTTAGGTTGATAGACTGAGCCTGTCAAAGTTGCTAAGTCCCGCCCTTGTTACTGGGCAGACCCAGCTTTTGGCGAAGACTAGGGGACAGGCTCGGCGTGTGGGACACCAAGGAAGAAAGAGAGGTAATCGAAAGACATAGAGGTCAGACTGGTGAAGGGAGGGGTCTGGCTGCTGTCTGACAAACCCGCCCCTGGGGAAAACAAACTCACAGTTATAATCGCAGTCCAAAAAACACAGTCCAAAACAGTCCAAAGTCGAAACCAGCAATAACAATACGAATTAGAGGACAAGGATAGCAAGAAATAGGAGAAATTGCCAGAGGATCAGTCCCACACGCTTGTCTAGGCTGACAGATTGAGCCAAAAGCTGGGTCTGCCCAGTAACAAGGGCGGGACTTAGCAACTTTGACAGGCTCAGTCTATCAACCTAACAGATGAGCACACCCCATCCTGGCTGCTGTCTCCACCCACAATGAAGAAATGGTCATAAGTTATTTTTCTCAGTACTATTGTAACTTTGAACTGTAATTAACTAATTTGTGTCGAGGACTACTTGTATTTTGTGCTGAGACAATTTGTACCTATTTTATCTTTATCTATCTGTTTTTAATAACATTTTTGAGGAATATATTAAGTTTGAAACTAGGCTGTTGGTAAGGACATTAAAATACACATTGTAAAACTATTTTATACTAGAACCCTAATACTTATTTACAAAATATTGCTTATAAAGTATGTAAAGGCTAAGAATATTTTTCCAATAATTCTCTTCTGTATAAATATTGAAATTAAAACATCAGCATGAAATTAAATCTAGAAAGTGAATTAGTCATCCCAATATAATGATAGTTAATCAAACTTCATTCAGAATGAATGAAGCAACTTGGGGATTCTCCTGGACTCGCGACTCCTGCTTGAGCAGCAGATGGCATTGTGGTTAGGAAAGCATTTGCACAACTTCGTGTTGTGGGTGACTTGCAGCCTTTCTTGGATCAGGATTCCCTGAGCTGTTGTTCAGTGCCTGGTCATCCCATAGTTGGACTATTGGAATGTGCTCTAAAATGGGCTACCCTTGAAGAGCATTTGGAAGCTACAGCTGGTGCAGTGGGAGCAATTTTAGGGCCCCCAAGCATGGCCCCTGTAACACCACTGCTCCGCAAGCTGCATTGGTTACTGGTCTGCTTCCGGGTGCAATGCAAGACGTCGATGAACAGTTGGCTTGGGAATCCACTGGGGGAATAGCACAGTAGTTGATTGAATAATAACAGATACCACCTCATACACACCCCACTCCACCCCCCAGGTGTGCTTAGGTTTAATGTTTGATTTTAATTTATGTTTTATTTATTTATTTATTTTATTCGGCTTATATGCCACCCACAATGGACTCAGGGCGGCTCACAATAATAAAAACACAAGCCACAATACAAAATAAAATCTAAAATCTAAAAAATTTAAAATTTAACCCTTAAAACCCCCATCAGTCCAGGTCGAGGGATTTGAAAAGCCAAGTTTTTAATTCATGGCGGAAGGTGCGAAGGTCAGGCGCTAATCGGAGCTCCAAGGGAAGTTGATTCCAGAGGGTGGGCGCACCCACTGAGAAGGCTCTACCCCTGGGGGCTGCCAGCCACCACTGTCTAGCCGACGGCACCCTGAGCAGGTGCCTCTCTATGGGCGCAAACCGGATGATGGGATAACGTTGCTGGCTGTAAGTGGTCCGCCAAAAATCCTACATCCTAAGCCATGTAGGGCTTTATAGGTCATCACCAGCACCTTGAATCTCACCCGGAGGGCAACCGGTAACCAATGCAAACCGTGCAGGAGGGGTGTAACATGGGAGTATTAATTGTATATGTATAAACATATTTTTATGATTGTAAACTGCCCAGAATTACCCTATGGTAAGATGTGCAGAAATTACATTAAATCAAATTAATTAAATTATATGTTATAAATAGTTTATAACTATTTATACATAGTGATAAAATTATTAAAACAAACCAAATGCTATTTTCAGGAGACAATAATCTGTGTTCCATAAATCGATACTACGAACAATATTCAATCTACAGTACAAGTCTAAATAAAGACTTACAGAATAGATAGGAGAAATGAATGGAGAAGCAAGAACATAGAAATTTATTTTTCTGTGTAGCTCACGTATATAGAGATCCAGCATGGTGTAGAGATTTAGGTTCTGAGCCAGGACCAGAAAGATCCAGGTCCAATTCCATTCTTGGCATTGGAAAATCTCTGAATAACTTTGGACCAATCACAAAACTGCATTTAAACCAGATTATTGCTGTATTCTAAAGTATAAAAAGGCTTCAATTGGATTAGACAAAACTCTAGGGAACCAGAGCCAATGTGAAATACCAACTTATTAAGTTTTTTTAAAATCACTTAATTTATACTATGTCTCAGGGGTGAAATGCTCCCGGTTCGGACCAGATCATGTGATCCGGTAGCGATGGTGGCGGGTGGTTCGGAGAACCGGTAGCAAAAATCCCTGCAAACCCTCCCCCCCATGCCCAGCTGAACCGCGCAATCATCGGAGGCAGGGGTGAAATGTAAAATCTGTTACTACCAGTTCTGTGGGGGTGGCTTGGTTGGGGGGTGTATTGTGACTGGGTGGCATGGCCAACTTTTTTTTAAAAAAAACTTTTCAAAGCATTTTTTCTAATGCTTTGAAAAGCCTCTCTGCTGATCAGGAACTCAGCTGGGATTGTCAGAGACTTTTCAAAGCATTTTTTTTACCACCTC